>QEPC01003915.1:78033-100437 GCA_003113815.1 Sphenodon punctatus | reverse complement strand
CATCCGCTTGAATGTTTGTTTGTCTTCTCCCCTGTCTCTCCCACTGTCCCCTCTCCCTGTCTCCCCCCCTTTGTCTTTTAGATTGTAAGCCACAGGCAGGGACCGCGTCTAATTCTATGTTCTGTACAGCACCAGGTCACACAACTGGTGCTATATAAATGTTTATAATAATAATAATAATAATAATCCCAACTCTAGGCTGTGGAGAGCACCTGGAGCCACCTTTCAGCATCCTCCTCCTACCCTGGCTGTATCCTTGGAGGAACTGTGCTCCCTAAGAAGATTAAGCAGGATTACAAGCAACCCCTTGGCCCCCTCTGCCCCCACCCATAGCGTTCCTCCACTGCTGGTTTCAGTAACTGTCTCCGAGACAGTTATATGCAGCTAATCCAACCACCTCCATCTAATCCACTCCAACACCCACTGTGTGCTTCCCAGTCCCCTGCAGAGCATGCAGGGCCCTGCCCCACATAGCCTGCTCTCTGCCTGCAGCAGAGACCCCCAGGCCACCCTGCTTAGTCTGCACACAAGACCCCCAAACCTTTGAACCTGCCATAAAGAGCTCAAGGCTGCAATCCCAGCAGAGGCCACTGCCCTGCAGAAGGGAAGCCAGAGGAGACTCAGTTTAAAAATAAGGTTGAACAAAGCTCTTAGCAGGGCAGCTTGGTCTCTTAGCCAGCCAGGCAAGACATGTGATTCCTGTGAGCTGGGGAAGCTGAGCTGGAGAGGGCTCGTCAGGGCATGGATCAGGGCAGGAAGGGACACCAGGCACAGGGCTCATTGGAGCTTGAACAGTGGCCCAGCAGGAAGACATTGCTCCCAGGTGCCAGGAGAACTGAGCTGCACAGTACCATGGGGCTTGCCACCTTCTCTCCCAATGCCCTGCTCAGCAGCCATCTCCTCTACCTACCCTCCCTTCCCCATCCAGTAAGGGGAGCTACAGGGTGGAAGGAGTGCTACAGTGGTAAGAGATCCATCATGTAGGTCTCCTCCCACTGCCCCATTTCTGTGCTTCCACCCATGCTATCCCTGCACCTGCACTGCCCCACCCATATTGCTAGGATGACTCCCAAATTCTAACCTTCTATTCTCCTTCCCTAACACCCACTACAGAGGCTTGCTCCCATTTCCCTGCATGTGACTAAGGCTCCCCCCTCCCCAAGACCTCCTGCCAAGTACAAACTCCTTGGGCCCAGGCCAGAGGCATCACAGCCTTAAGCTACCAGAGGGGCTGCAAGCGTAGGGTTACTCGGAGGGGCAAAATGGCAATTAGCAGAGAGAGCCACAGAGGAGGGGAAGCAGCTAGAGGCTGGCAGAACACAGCACCAGTAAGCATTGCATTGCAGGAGAGACTGAGCGCTGCAGCCCTTCCCACCATGGCACTGCCAACTCAAACAGCATCAGCCTGCACCCATTTTCCACCCACTGCTCAGCAGCACTTCTAGCAGCTGTCCCTGTGGGCCAAGTATAGGCAGGGCCCTGTGAAGTCTGTGCTACTGGAATCACAGCCATTTTTGCAGAATATGTCATTTGACCAAACTGTCACAGAAATTGCCTCTGGCTGTGCAAGATCACAGCCTAAAGGGGAGTACTGTGAGCTAGTCAATGAGAAGCCAATACTGTGTGTGAGCTGCTTGCATATGGTCGAGAGCCATGGGGCCTGTTACCACAGCTGCCAAAAGGGAGCAGTCCATGACCCTTTGCTGGAGACACGAGCCCACAGCAGAGATTTTGTGTTTTTAAGACCAGGTATGTCCAAAATTGCTGGTATAGTATATTGGAAAACTCATTTGCATTAAAAAAATGTGAATAATGTTCAGGATTTAGTTAATTTGCATACCTTGCTCACAGAATCTGTGGCAGGGCATGTCAGTGCATTGCACAAGGAAGCTAGAGGGATAGGGCAGTCTGAGCAGAGAGTGGTACTGGCTGACAGGCTCTAGCACAGGGAGGGAACCCTGCAGTGGTTCAACAAAGAGATAGGTTGCTGGCTCTGCTCCCTAGAGCTCAAACTGTGGGTTGGGACACCAAGTGTGTGTGGGGGGGGGGAGTGTCGAAATACACCATCTGTGGAGGAAGTCACAATCCAATTGATCCTTTTTGCATGCCTTTGCTTCTGAGAGTCACAGGGTTATATTTATGTCTCAAAGTAGGGTCACACTGGCAATAAGTTTGGAACTAGTGGCATAGAAGTTACCCACATGCACTAGGAGGAGCAGCAAGGTGCCTGAGCTGACACCAACCTCCTAGCCATTTGCCATTACTATTTGTAGCATTGTCAATGCTTTGGCCACAAGATTCCAAGAGCCACACGTCAGACATGCCCTCCTACATTTTATTGGAGCAACACCTGCTGCAAGTGCACACGAGCTGTGGGGCTCTCCTGCCCAAAGCTTTAACCCGAGAGTCTCTTCATGCCAAGGTTCAGCACCAGCATGATTCAGGTACTCTACAAGGCCACACCCACAGCTGGATGAAGAAGCCCCAGTGTCTTCCCTGGCAAGGTAGGATCGAGGATGCTAAACATCTGACTCACAGCTGTGCCAGCCCCAGGCCTCCCATCAAGCTTAATCAATTTGTTAGCAAGGGTTAGCAAAGAAGGGGTGGGAACAGGAGCCACAGGGTCTGGGCAGGGCAACTCCACCAGCCCCTTGGAATCCTCCACTATGCTTCTGTATCCAAGAGGTGGGATGCCAGGGCAGGTTTGAGCCCCAGGCCCTCTTTTAAAGAAAGAAAAAAGAAAAAACTCCACCAAAGAGACCAAGTCAAATTAAGCCCTGCTTCTGCCTCAAGTAGGTAAAGGTGAATGTGGAGACCCAGCTGGCAGAAGAGTCATGCAGCACCCTAGCAAGCCAACAGGCTAGTTAAAGACACTGGTGACCACAGGGAACGATGGCAGTGCTGAGCACTCCAGGAGATCCTAGCAACCTACTCACAACACAGCATCAGGCCATGCTCCATCCTAGTGCTGGGTTTGCAGTGCCATGATTTTGCCAACTCCACCTTCTCCTCCCTTCCACTCTCGGTTGGTGTTCCCCAAGGCTCTGTCCTTGGCCCTCTTTTCTCTATCTATACCCTGTCCCTAGGCAAACTCATTGCTTCCCATGGCTTCCAATATCACCTCTACGCTGATGACACTCAACTCTCTCTCTCTCTACTCCCTCTCTTTCTCCATCTATTCAAGCTCGCCGCACCAGCTGTCTCTCCGACATCTCTACCTGGATGTCTCAACATCAACTCAAACTAAACATGGCTAAAACTGAACTTCTTATCTCCCCCCCACCATCCTTCCTCTCCCGCATCGATCCTTATCGATGGGGTCACCATCCTTACCATCCCCCAAGCCCATAGCTTAGGCTTCATCTTTGACTCACTCCTTTCTTTTAAACCCTACATCGACTCTGTTGTCAAATCCTGTCGCTTCTCCCTCCATAACATTGCTAAGATTCACCCTTTTCTCCCTGTCTCCTCTGCCAAAACCCTTGTTCATGCCCTGGTCATCTCTCACCTCGATTACTGTAACCTCCTTCTCACTGGCCTCCCCCGCTCTCCCCTTTCTCCCCTTATCTCTGTCCAAAACTCTGCTGCCAGGGTCATCCACCTTGCCTGTCACTTCGACCACATGCAGCCCCTCCTCTCCTCTCTTCACTGGCTCCCCCTTCCTGAACGAATCCTGCACAAGCTCCTAGCCTTCACCTATAAAGCTCTCCACAATTTTGCTCCCCCCTACCTCTCTGCGCTAATTTCCCTCCGTACTCCTGTCCGTGAACTCCGCTACTCCTCTGTCCCGTCTCTCACACTTCCCCATCTCCCCTAACAGCCTTCGTCCCTTCTCCTTAGCTGCCCCCCACGCCTGGAACTCCCTCCCTGCCCACATCCACCTTGCCCCCTCCCTTCGTACCTTCAAATCCCTCCTCAAGACCCACCTCTTCCGCTCTGCCCTCCCTGACTCCTCGCTCCCCTCACCTAACCCCTGCTGATACCCTCCATCCAGTACAATCGGTTACCTAAGGTCTGTGCACTCATATCCTCACATGGACCAACCAGCCATCATTCTTGATGGAACCAAGCCAAGCACGTGCACCTAGGACCTGACATCCTTGTGAATGTTACACTCCCTCTCTCTCCCTCTGTTCCCCTTCCTTCGTCTCCCCCCCCGCCCCAGATTGTAAGCCCTAGGGCAGGCACCGTGTCTATTCAATTACTTTGTAAAGCACCAGGTACATTGCTGGCGCTATATAAATGTTTGCTAATAATAATCATATTTTGCCATAAGCCTGAAGGGGTGCAGAACAGGATAGGATGGGTGTCCCGCAAACAGTGCAGCGTCTTGGCCAGCATCCCTTCTTGCAGTATCCTCCCCAGCAGTGCTGAGCACCAGGAAAACATGCTGAAAGCACTTAGGAATGTCTGGGCACGAACAGTTGCTCCATCAGGCATCACACTGGGCAAGCACAAGAGGACTACAGCAAGGACATGCCCTAGATCATCTGCAACTGTCACCCCAACTGCAGCCTTTCCTGCTTCTACAGCCAGTGAATAGCCTGCAACCAGTTTTGGGATTAGGTCTGCCAGCAGATCCACCCCAATCCCTGAAAGGCACCTGCCTCCATACTGCATTCCTTGCTTCTTTCCCAGTTAGGAGGGCTGTGCAGAGAGAACCAGCTTGCTGGCTTTAATGCAGCTGCTACTGCCACATTGTGGCATCTCCCAGCTACGACACCAGGAGATGCCACTGCCTTCAGCTCTCGTACATAGCAAGGCTCTTCCTATTTGGTGTAAAAATGCCATGCCCTGCTCCTAACTCTGGGAAAGAGGGGGCAGATCCCTTCTAACTCAACATGGTCCCTGCTGGGGGAGAAACTCCAGTCATACATCTCTCATAAGCCTGGGAACTCCCAACAGTGCATTCTGGACACCTCACCCTTTCACTCAATACCCTGCTCTCCAGAAACTGCTAATTTAGTGGTCATTTTTACATGGGATATACCCACCAAAGATGAGGTCCACCCATCCCCCACCCACACAGCCGTTTGAAGGTGGTGTGGGTGGGCACACCTGGGATGTTCCATGCAGGGGCATCAGTAGGCGGTGCATGGGTAGGGGTACATACCCATCACACACCCGTCCGATGCCCTCCTACTCACTGGAAGCACGTGTGCGCTCCACCTGGCCCACAGACACCCCCCACCCCCCACCCATGTCCATGTAAAAATGGCAGTTGTAAAAGTTACCAGAGATGACACATGGCTCATAGCAGGGTGCAAGGTTTGGGACAACCCAACCACACGGATAGTGATGCTCAGGGCCAGCCCCAGGCATGTGCCACAAGTGCGGCCGCACATGGCCCCGCAGCCAGCTGGGGCCCCGCACTTGCCTGGCTGGGCAGCAGGCTGCAGCCAGCTTGGGCTGGGAGATAAGGCTGTTTGTTTACAAACAGCTCCTCCCCATGTGCTGATCAGAAGGTTGTTACCTTATAAAGAAGGTTCTTCGAGATGGCACCTAACAGTCTCACAACTGGGTTGTGCAAGCTCACAACTGGGTTGTGAAAGAACAACATGCTTTTTAAAATCAGGGCAGTTGAGAAGTAGCGCTTGGGAGAGGCAAAAGCAGCAAGGCTCTCTCTCCCCATTTACACTGGTGTCCCATGCTTCATGCCCAAAAGAAGTCCGTTTGTGTTTATACCCGAGCCAGATAAGACCAGGGCCCTTCCCCTGTCTAACTGCATAGCCTCTTGTTCCAGGAATCCTGCTTTCATTTGCAGGAGCTAGGCTGCCCTTTGGAGACAATCCCAGAGCTCCCAGCTCCATCGCTGCAACACTGCTCCTATGTCTCTTTATGCTGTCAGCAGGACAGTTACTTGAAGTCAGAGCTGTCCAATGCCTTGGGCCAGATCATCTTGTGGCACCTGGCTGGTAGGCCCAACTGTATAAAAAAAATCTCTCATTGTGTGAGCAGTGCACATTTCTATAGTGCAAAGGTAGTCAAACCCTGCTCAGATTTATCAACATGAGCTGTGCAAGTTAAACTGGCAGAATTCAAAGTTGTTATTCTGTGTCAGTCTGGAAATTTGTATTTGATTGAAAAATACCGATACAGTATTTAATAAGATTGGATTTTAAGGCTGCAGCACAGACTGAACTCTATCGTGGGCCAGGCATGACCCATGGGCTGTCAGTTGGATATCCCTGCTCTAAGCCATGGCAGCCCTTCCATTTCAATCTGGTTGCACCAAAGGCTTTTCATTTGTGGCACTTACCTGCAGAGCTCTCCTTCTCTCTCCTCCCCCAAGATCTAAGATCAAGCCCTCAACCCAGGGGAGATGGCTCCTTACTCCTCTCCCTCCAATAGGGTGGAACCGCTTTAGGCTTATTCATGATCGCAGATTCCTTCATGATTCGGGGAGTGCTTTTCCCAACTGATTTAGTGCTCTATCTGGCTTTCTCCTTAACCCCGTCTGCTAGGGGTCAGCTCACACCCCAGAGCATTATGTGTGTGTGTGTGTGTTTGAGTCCATCATAGACTGTCCCACACTAACATTCAGGGATCAAAGCTGTGGCACTTTATGCCTTGTTTATTCCAATTCAAGAAAGAAGATCATGCCACTTTAGAAATGTATTTAAACATATAAAAACCTATCTAGACCAGTAGAACATTTTTAAAAAAATCTCAGCGGAAGAAAGGGAGACAAGTTAAAACTAAGTCAGTTTCTCTTCAAGTAGAGGATGCAATATGAGTTGGTGGAATAGTTTGAATGGTTGGGGTGGAGCCAAGGAAGGAAACCCACAGAGAGGAAAAACACTTGCTGGTATGGAGTCTCAGTGGGGAAAGAAAGGGGGCAATGGGAGTTCTGGCACTTGCAGTCTTTGGTTTGCTTTGTCATTGCTGAGTGCATCAGCGGGCAGAGGGCCCCTCTCAGCAAAACTGGTATGGCTGGAAGAGGGAATCCAAGATAAAAAGGCAGCAGCTGGGGGTAGGGGGACATTTACATGAGACGCAGAAAGCAATCTGCAAAGGGGACTGCTCAAAAGGTACTGATTGACTTAAATGGCAAGTCTTTTCAAACCCCTACAAGTCATCCCAATGACAGAACATCGGGGAGAGGTAGGGAGAGACCACTGCAATTTCATAATACTACTGGGACTGTATAAATAAGCCCTCCCTGGAACCTGTATCCAAGCTGTGCAAAAACCAGAGAGCAGGAGAGTAGAGCAATTGGGACAGTGAACACTTGTGGCCCTCTTTGGTACAAGTCTAGACTGCAGGCCAGCCCCACTCTGGAGGGGCATCAGCAAAGGCACCTGCTGGAAAAGAAAAGCTAAGGCTATTCAGCCTGGGCTACAATAAAGGCACAGTAGGTGGCCCAGGAGACTGGCATCAGCTGCAGTAGAGAAAGCCTGAGAGAGACTAGGCCAGAGCCCGTAGGAACCACTGGCCTAGATTACAGTGAAAGCACCACCGTAGGGCAGAGGGTAAAGATGGTCTGTACTGCAGAAGAACGGTATGTCCTTCCTCCTCCAGGTCAGCTCTCCAACCAGTGCTCATATGTAGAGATACAGGAAGATGCAGGGCTGTAGCTAACCCAGCAGAAGATAAGTCATTCCAGAGCCATCTGAGGCTACCAGGAACAGTCAAGGGCTTGACTGCCAACCCACGGAGTAAGCCCTGATGCTGCACAGGGGGCTGAAGCTGGAACACCATGAGGAGAACAGCCACAATGAGATTGAGATTCAAGGCAGCTTCCAGTCCAAAATGCACAACCAGAAGTAAAGAAGGTGCTTTTGAGAGGGGCAGGCAATTAATTTACAGTGAGAAACACCCACCCCTAGTAAGACTGTGAGCTACTCTGGGAGGCACGTGGCAGGAAGCAACGTTCAGCACTGGGTAGACAAAAGCCGCCCTAACATGGAAGCAAGTCACGTCAGGCTCATGGGAGTTCTGGCACTTGCAGTCTTTGGTTTGCAAACTTTATAAAATTTCACACTTAAGGTGAATGGCTGCTCTGGCCCCTCTCAGGTCTAACTGTCCTGATCCTGCTGCTGCACAACCTTCTTCTTTGGGCGGCCCCGCACCAGTCTGGCAGATCTCTGGAAAGGAGGAGAAACAGGATTAGGGCTCCTTCAGCACCAGATAACCCCTCCCTCCCAATACTCTCATCCTTAGCCTTCCCTTGTGGGCAGCCAGAGTCCCCACTGCTGTTCTAGTCAAGCTAGCCCATCCTCCTGCTCCCTATCAAGGGCAAAGCCTCCTCAATGGAGGCCACAGCCAGATACAAGGAATGACAGACAGAACCAGCCCAGGGGCCTTTACCTCTCGGACAGGTGGCTTCTTCTTTACCACGCGCAGACTCTGGGTCCTGGAGACTGGCTTGGATGCCTGGGTCTCCCTGCTGCGGCTTCTAGCTTTGGGGGCAATCTGCGAGTCTGACCAGTGCTGCTCTTCATCCTCCGTGTCACTCTCATGGCCTGGCTGCCGGCTGGCCAAGGTAGCTCTGTAACCTGGGGAGGAAGCCAGCACCATCAGCGTGGAGCAGTGGAGGCAGAGTGAGATTTGGGCAGTGGCCTTGGGCACATGCCCTCCTCTTTGGAGGTAGAGATCTGGGATAGGAAATACTCTAGCTCCTAACCCTCTTGCCTTTGGCTCAGGTTTGCAGTGACCTCTTGCCACAGCTGCCAATTCCAAGGCTCCCTACCAGCCCCTCTAGCATGCCATGGTCACAGAGACAGCATCTCAGACAAGGGTTCTAGCTCCCAGGAGCCATAAAGCAAACAAGAGCCCTGGACAGGCAGGGTAGCCTTTCAGAGGGAAATGCCCCTCCCTCTACAGTTTAGGTTTACAGGTGCCCCCCTACTGTCCTAACCTCATCAAGCTGCAACAATACCACTGCCTCCTTTATAAGCAGGGACCTGATGATCACACCCATTTGAGCCAATCCCCCTGGTGATTTCCATTTGCTGCTGAAGACAACTAGATAGCAGTTCATTTACAGACAGCAGTTTCCACTTTGCTGCTAAAGAGAGGTCATTTACACCTTATTTGGAGAACAGCTCCATGGCTTTTTCTCCCCCTTCCTCCTCCAGATGGCTGTTCCCTGCCAAGGGGGAAAGAGACAGCCAGCCCCTGTGGTTGCACCAATTATATGTGGGAGAAGGAAGGAAGCTGCTTCTGTGTGTTTTAGCTTTAAGGAGCTCAGGGGAGAGGTGGGAGGCTTGGAGGCAGTTTTAGGAGGGCAGAAAATCAGGTATTTTGGGGAGCTTAAGACATTTCTATGGCTACATCTCTTGCAGTTGCATGCTAGAATCAATAAAATTTGCATAATTATGTATATTAAGAAATTTTGCATATTTATCCTGATCACAGTGGACTTGCAGGATGCGGCTTGGCTGCAGAATTTGTTTTTTTTTGGTACAACACGCACAGGTCCCTGCAGATGAGCAGTAGATGCTACTTTGCCATCCAGCCCAGCATCTCATCTTTGGCAGTGGTAGCACCAGATGTTTCAGAAGCCACCACAGGACAATTAAAGAACAATCCACTTCCTGTTACTCACTTCCAGCTTTCATGGGATTAGGGACACCTTGGGCAGGACGACGCCTCCCATGATCACCTTCGGTAACAGCCATTGTGAGGGAAAAATCATCCAAGAATTTGTCTAACCCCTTCTTGAACCCAGTTATACTATTGGCCATTGCTGCATCCCAGGGCAAGTGCATGTTGGTGCTTTCCAGGCTGTAAACCTGGTACCTGCTATTAGTGTCACTGTATTCCCCTGTCCTTGATCTTGCTGCTTGCATTACGAGAAAGGGGAAAGAGAAGCTCCCTAGCCATGGCCTCCGACCATTCAACATTTTCCCTCTATCATTTTCCCCACCGTCTGAAGTCATTTTCTTGTTAAGTTGAAGAGTCTATCTTTTTAATTTCTCCTCACATCAAAGCCATCCCACACATCCAATAACCTGTTGCCTTTACTCTGGTAAGTATTTCCACTTCTCCCAGGTTCCGTTTGAGATGCAAGATGCGGACGCACCATGGATTTATACAGTAGCACGGTGGTACTTATGGCATTATTTTCTAGTCTTTTCCCCAATATGGTATAACCTTTCATTTCTGAACACCTCCAAAGACATGGTTGGTGTCTGGTTTAGAGAGGTGTCCTGACATGGGTCATGCTCATAAAGCAGGTACGAAGGAGAGAAGTAGCCAATATGCATGGATACACTAGTCCAGAAGCAGGGAACCTCAGGCCCATGGGCCAAATGAGACCTGTGGCAAGTTTATATTTGGCCTTTATCAAGTGTCTGGATCTGGACCCTAGAGTCAGTTTCTAACCCCAAGCACCGAAAGACTGAGCTCAGGGTATCAGAGCAAAGATGAGGACATGCATGCAAGGATAGGGACAGATCCATGATCTTGACCCTCCTCTTCCTGAGTGCACCCTTTAAAAACTCCTGTCTCTCCAGCCCCTCCCCCCAACTCTGAGTTTGTACCATTTTTCAAAGTGGCCCCTGGGAGGGAAAAGGCTCTAGAATAGGAGTGGGAAACATCTAGTACTTTGCAAACCCCAATTAACCCTTGCTGAGACATGGCACAGGTGGGAACCCATCATCTCAGTGGGAGAGCTAGGACAGCTGTCAGGGACTGGATGAGGGTGAGCCAATGAATGCTGAATCCAGATAAAACTGAAGCAATGCTGACTGGCCAATAGTGTGACTTGGAGGAGATTGGGACCCCTGTTATTGAAGGGGTCTGGCCCCCTCTGGTTACTCGGATTACTCAGTTCTGCAGCCTGGACATGCTTCTGGACCCTTTGCTGAGCCTAGACTACCAGGTTGTGGCAGTGGCCAGGAGCACTTTTCACTAACTCCATCTGATGAGGCGGCTGTGGCCCCTTCTTTCCAATTTCATTTTGGCCACTGTCATCCATGCATTCATCGCCTCGAGGCTAGACTCCTGCAATGCACTCTGTGTGGAACTGCCCTTAGTGACTGGAAGCTGCAGCTGGTGCAGAATGCAGTGGCCTGGCTCCTTTCAGGGGTGGGTCACCGCGAGCACATTACACCTGTGCTTTACAGTCTGCACTGGCTACCTATAGCTTTCTGGACACAATTCAAGGTGCTGGTTTTGACCTTTAAAGCCCTAAACAGCCTGGACCTCACATATCAGAGACCACCTTTCCTTCCATGCTTCACTTGGACTCCTTTGATCGGCCGGGAGCACTCCCTTGCAGGTGCCAACTGCTAATTTTGTTCATATAACAAGGGCTCGCAGAGAGTGCTGCCCCCCATGTTATGGAACTTCCTTCCCCTGGAGGTCCATCAAAGCCAGAGCATATTCCAGAGGCAGTGCAAAACTTCTATTTTTTGCAAAGCATTTGGCAGGCAGGGTTGAGGTGGGAGGGTTTAGGGGTGGGTTCTTTTATGAGTTTTTTTAATGGTGTTTTATTGTATTTTTATGATGTATGCTTTTATTATGTAAGCTGCCCTGAACCTTAGGGGAAGGGTGGGTTAGTCATTCAAATAAAATTAAATTAAATTCCAGCCCTGGGATTTCCCCAGCTGGCAGCTTTAGCAGGCGTGGTCTACAGTGGTACCATCACTCCCTTCTCCCAACGCAGCAGCGAGGCAGTGTTACTTCAGCCAAACACAGGAGACTTGGCTTTGGCCTGAACCCTGCATGGAAGATCCATCTTGGTCTCTGGAAGATGGAGAGATGCTACTGCGCATACTCTGGTCTGGCTGGGCCTGGAAGAAGGAAGTCTCTCTCTGTCCTGGTCCCTAACAGCTTACGCAAAGAGGCAGAGTTCTTAGAACAGGTTTCCCAATTTGCTGTGGATAGAGATGGATTGTTTATCTGGGGAGAAAGATGGCTGACCAGAGAGGGGCTGAGGGCAGAGAGATGCAAGGAGAAGAGATCCACAGGCTGATTCTGTGTTTAAGGGACCAAGAGGAGCCAGGCAGTGAGGGAAAACATGGATCCACTGTTTTGCAGCAGACACCAACCTCCTAGCCTTGGCAGCTTGCAGAGTGGCGGCAAAGGAACCCCATGGGACACTAACCAGCTGACAGGGAGCCAAGCATGCCAGGAACTAGCCATATTATACCCTTATTTTTCTAGTTCTGGCTCTCTTGCATAAACCCACTCTGTTGTCACCCTCAGGCAGGGCTTCTCAATGGTCTCCCCACAGCACCAGCTGGGCTGCAGTAAGAGTAGAACATGACCTGGCCAACCCCCAGATCCTCACCCATTGCCCGCTGCCGTGGTGCTTCCTCATCCAAATACAGGGGATCCTCATAGTGCACAGGAGAGTCATCGGGGATGGAGCGCAGGTCCTGCATGCTGAAGCTGCGTAGGCGCCCAGCGAGAGCTCCCTGACTCTGCCAGAAAAAGAGGGGGAGATGGTGAAGCTGAGACCAGGTTCAAAACCAATGGCACAACCTGAATTCCCAGGCAAGGGGTCAGTCATAAGCTCCAAGGAAGCCCCACATCACAGCTCCCTCTAAGGGGAACAGACTGGTACATTAGGGGCAGGGACCCCAGCTCACTGCACTGAATGGGAGCAGCTGAGAAGGGTAGATGCTGTATCAATAGCCTACACCAGAAATGGTGCTTCCCACACAAAGATCTGTCCAGGAGTGGGGAACCTGGAGCTGTGGGGGCAAATCCAACCCAAAGGTTTTTTTGGTTGTTGTTTTAGATTGCCCCTTTTCCAATTCCTGGATCCACTTCCCACTCTCAAGCACTGAGAGAGTGAGCTCAGGGGAAGGGAGCGAAGATGAGGGCAGGCACTCAGCGATACAGATCCATGATACAGATCCAATTTCTCCTCCCCCCCCCCTCTCCTTCCATACCTTTGAGGCTCACTCCGTGCGCCTCTACTCCCCCCTCCATCTATGTGTTGCTGTCATCTACTGTCCCCCTGGTCCTCTCTCTTCCTTTCTTTCTGACTTTGAGTCCTGGCTCACCTTCTTCCTCTGTTGATATCCCCACTCTCATCCTTGGTGACTTCAACATTCATGTTGATGACCCAACTCAGCCCTCAGTCTCTCGCTTCCTCTCCCTAGCCTCCTCCTTCAACCTCCACCTTTGGACCAACTCCCCCACCCATACTAATGGCCATTCTCTTGATCTTGTCCTCTCTAGAAACTGCTCTGTCGCTGATCTCTCCTTCGATCCTCATCCTATATCAGACCACTTCCTTGCCTCTTTCAACATTTCCCACTGTCCCCCCTCCTCTTCCCCTTCTCTACGCCCCTTCCGTGACCTTCAAGCTATTGATCCCCTGGACTTTGCCTCCTCTCTCTCTCCCCTTCTTCCTACAGTCTTCTCTTCCTCCTCCCCTGACTCCGCTGTCTCTGCTCTCAACGCCTCTCTCTCCTCCACACTTGACTCCCATGCCCCTCTCTCTTCCCGCCCTGCCTTCTCCCACAACCCCCGTCCTTGGCTCACCCCTAGTATCCGCCACCTCCGTTCTTGCACTCGTGCTGCTGAACGACTCTGGCGCAAATCCCATTCTCACGCTGACTTCCTTCACTTCAAATTCTGTCTCTCCACCCTTACTTCTGCTATCTCCCTTGCTAGACAACACTACTATGCCTCCCGCATTGAGTCCTGTTCTCGGGACCCTCGCCGCCTGTTCTCTACCTTTGACTCCCTCCTCAAGCCTCCCTGTCCTCCCCCTCCTTCTTCCCTTTCTGCTCAGGATCTTGCCTCCTTCTTCACCTCCAAGATAGACAAGATCCGCCTCGACATCGCTTCCCACTCCTCTCTTCCCACTCCCACCCCTCTCCCTCCTCCCCCTCCTTCTCTCATGTCCTCCTTCTCCCCTGCCTCCCTTAAGGAAATCTCCTCTCTGCTCTCCTCCTCCAACCCTTCCACTTGCCCCCTTGATCCCATTCCTTCCCGCCTCCTCACCTCCATTACTCCCACTGTCGCCCCTTCCTTCCTGCACATCATCAACCTCTCCCTCTCTACTGGCTCTTTCCCTTCTGCCTTCAAACATGCCACAGTCTCTCCTATTCTCAAAAAGTCCACTCTTGACCCCTCTGACCCTTCTAGCTATCGTCCTGTCTCACTCCTTCCTTTTGCTTCCAAGCTGCTTGAACGTGTTGTCTACTCCCGCTGCCTTGACTTCCTATCCTCCAACTCCTCCCTTGACCCCCTCCAATCTGGCTTCCGCCCCCTTCATTCTACTGAAACTGCTCTCGCTAAGATCACCAACGATCTTCTGGTGGCTAAATCTAAACGTCTCTATTCCATTCTTGTCCTCCTTGATCTCTCTGCTGCCTTCGATACTGTTGACCACTCACTCTTGCTGGATTCCCTTCACTCCCTTGGCTTTTGTGGCTCTGTCCATAACTGGTTCTCCTCCTACCTCTCTGACCGCTCCTTTAATGTGTCTCTCTCCAACTCCACCTCCTCCTCCTTCCCCCTCTCAGTTGGTGTTCCTCAAGGCTCTGTTCTTGGCCCTCTCCTCTTCTCGATCTATACCTCATCCTTAGGCAAACTCATTGCCTCCCATGGCTTCCAATACCACCTCTATGCTGATGACACTCAACTCTATCTCTCTACTCCCTCTCTCTCTCCCTCTGTTCAAGCTCGTCTCATCAACTGTCTCTCTGACATCTCTACCTGGATGTCTCAACGTCAACTCAAACTCAACATGGCTAAAACTGAACTCCTTATCTTCCCCCCTCATCCTTCCTCTCCTTCCTCACTGTCAATAACTATTGATGGAGTCACCATCCTGCCTGTCCCCCAAGCCCGTAGCCTAGGCTTCATCTTTGACTCAGCCCTTTCTTTTAAACCCTACATTGACTCTGTTGCTAAATCCTGTCGCTTCTCCCTCCATAACATTGCTAAGATTCGCCCTTTTCTCTCTGTCTCGTCTGCCAAAACTCTTGTTCATGCTCTGGTCATCTCTCGCCTCGATTACTGTAACCTCCTTCTCACTGGCCTTCCCCGGTCTCACCTTTCTCCCCTCATCTCTGTCCAAAACTCTGCTGCCAGGGTCATCTACCTCGCCAGTCGCTTCGACCATGTGCAGCCCCTCCTCTCTTCGCTTCACTGGCTTCCCCTTCCTGAACGAATCCTGCACAAGCTCCTAGTCTTCACCTATAAAGCTCTTCACAACCTTGCTCCCCCCTACCTCTCTGCACTTATCGCCCTCCATACTCCAGCCCGTGCACTTCGCTCCTCCTCTGTCCCTTCTCTCACCCTTCCACGCCTTCCCTGCTCCCCTAAGCGCCTTCGTCCCTTCTCACTTGCTGCCCCCCATGCCTGGAACTCCCTCCCTGTCCACATCCGCCTTGCCCCCTCCCTTCATACCTTCAAATCTCTCCTTAAAACTCACCTCTTTCGCTCTGCTCTGTCTGACTCTTTATCCTGCTGAGCCACTATTCCTATACCTACGATCGGTTTACCCTTATCCTTGCAACATGGACCTGCCTGCTGTCATTCTCATCGTAACCAAGCCAAGTACGTGCACTTGAGACCTCGCATCTTCATGAATGTTAGACCCCTTGTCTCTCCCTCTGTTCCCCTTCCTAAGTCTCTCCCCCAGCTCCTGTCTCTGATTGTAAGCCCTAGGAGCAGGGACCGTGTCTATTTTATTACTTTGTAAAGTGCCAGGTACACTGCTGGCGCTATATAAATGATTGTTAATAATAATAATAATAATAATCTAAACCCACCACTTCTTTCCTCCATCCTGGGCAACTCCATCCTCAACTCCTATCTGGCCTGTGAAACTTATACTAATTTTCAAAGTGGCCTGTGGAAGGAAAAGGTTCCCCAACCTTCTCTATACAAAGGAAGTCTCCATTTCACAGGGGCTGGCCCAAGGTTGCACAAGCCAGCTGGGCAAGTCAGCCCTGGCCACTAGCCTCTTGACCACACTGGCTAGTGGGAAAGAAAAGAGAAGGGACAGTCAGGCCTGTTTAGGCCCTCTGCCTTGCCTGTCCCATTAAAGCTTCCAAACAGCTCACTGTCTGCTGCCCACATTGGGAGAAAGGTTCAATTGGACAACTGTGATGAAACACAGATTGTGAATGGCACCCAGGTGAACAGGAAAAACCAGGCTGGCATTGTTGTAGACAGAGAGCTTGGTACACACTGGTACTAGGAGACAGGCAGCACTGGCTTGGCAGGGCAGGTGCAGGCAGAGTTCCTGGAGAGATCATTGCACAGCCTCTGCCTCCCCTGACAAACTCTGTACCGAGTGACGTGGGCCAAAGTGGCACATGATTGCCAGGGCTGAGAGCTGCCAGTGCATGAGTGTGACCTGGTCAGCATGGTGCAGGAATGCCGAGGCTGCAGGTCAACCAGGCTGCATTGGTGTGATTTGGCTTAGCATGGCTCATGAATATCAGGGCTTTGAGCCTCTACAGTGAGGGTGTAATAGCAGCAACTCCCTGCAGCCGCCTCTGGACAAGATTCCTGCCAACTCTGACCCTGCTGGAGCCTTCAGGTTCCCCTGGCCAGGATGCTGCAGGCATGGAGCTTTCTGCCCAGTGCACATGGGGCTGCCATGGCCTCTCCCCCCTCATAATCCGAGAAGTGCCACTACCTTGGTCGCAGCTTGTACAGCAGCTGTGGCTGCTATGTTCAGGCTCTTCTTTCCAAACTTCACCAGAGTCTCGTAGCCACGTTCCTTCGTTTGGAGGATGAACGTGTCGATTTCCTGCAGACACAGAGCTAGGCAGTAAATACACCTGAAATTCATTACAAGGCACAATGGCACCATTCTCCCCACAAGAATCCTTTGCTAAGCATACAGTCATCTGGCCCTAGTAGCAGAATGCCTGCTATCGACAGCTAGTGAAGTCATTCAGCATGCCCCCTGGGTCAGCTGGTCCTTCCTTGACACCCAGCCCTGCCTGATTCTCTGGTTTAAGTTACGTTCCAGAAAAGAACACGTCTCCCAGTTCACCTTGAGATGGCATCTTCTAAGGTGTCCACCACTGGCAGTGGCAGGAGATATAGGATTTGTACAGTCACACATGGCTCCGAGCCTACACTGTCCTTATAATCTCTCAACAATGCCAGGGTTCATCCCCCACATCAGGACTGATACAACATTCCCAAAGAGCAAGATCAAAGACAGGATTCCTCCCCCAAGATGAGAAACGTGACTGAAATACAGTGAGTATAAGAGGTCACAGCACTGGCAGAACTAAAATAGCCATGGGGCTGCAGGTCAGGAATGGTGGAGCCCAGTCCTGAAGGGCATGGGCAGAGCTGTATGCAGGAAGTTTGCCCTTTATTCCTCATGGCAGCAGCCAGTCAGACCAGCCCTTTCTGGCTCTATGTGCCAAGAGCAGAGCTCTCGTAAAACTCATGGGTTCACCAGCCTAATGTACTGGGGAAACAATGTCAGTGCATGGAGCCAAGGGACTATTTACCTTCTCTCTGCGGGACAGCGTAGGATGCACAAACTTGCGGTACAGCAGGCTTGCTCCCCTAGTGTAAGGGGACAGGAGCCAAACAACAAATGCCATCTTGATCTCGTAGTAGAAGGGAAACCTGGTGGGTTGAGAAAACAGCAGTGAAGCAGTGCCCAGGGCTCAGAGATCCAGTGTGACTGTCATGCCAGAGCACACCCAGAGAATAGCATGACTCAGCTCAAGGAGGATAGACCCACCGTATACAAGAACAGAACCAGGGTTTGGACACACCTTAAGCTGGTAGGAAAAGCATGCGTTTCAGGGCACACCAAAGGCAAGACCCCCAGATATGGTGAACACTAGGGTAGTGATTAGTGGGTGGGATACAGAAGCACTGGTAGAGCAAGAGGGATCTGCTCCTTTACCTCTCCATGAGCCTACTCAGATTCTGCATCCTCAGAAAAGAGCCAGGATACAAAACAAGCAGGGGTGGCCTGAAATCCAGCCCTCCTTTGCCTACCACCCTGCCCCAGACAGCTAGACTCCATGAGACACTAAGGCCTTTAGCACAGCCCCATAGGGCTGGATGGAACCCACTCCCCCACAAGGACTGCAACTCTGGGGCCTCACCAGGAAATGAACATATCTGCAAGGGTCTCTGTGGACATGAAGAGAGCAAACACAATCCAATACATCATCCAGCGCACCTGCAAGGGCAAGGGAAGTGGGTTAGCTGGCCCAGCACAGGTGCCATCCCCTCACATGGCTGCGTGCAGGCCAAAGTCAGTGTTTGGAGGGAGAGGCTGCTCATCCTTCAGAATGACGGCAGGCTGCCTTAACTCTTGAGTCCACATGACCAGGTACTCCTCCCTCCCTCCCCCTTCCCCAGAGCTGGGACATCGCACTTTCCACTACCGAGGGAACATAGCTTGCAAGCCAGATTGCAGCAGAGCAATTTAGTCCCTTCGATAAGCAGAAGTAGTCATTCCTCATGCTTCTGTAAAACAGGGCTGCAGTCTCCAGCACAGTGACAAGGGAGACACAAAAAGCTAGCCAATCTGCCACAGGGAGGAACTATCAGGACTGGAATCCACATAGCATGGCCTCTAAGAGACTGTGCTTCCCCCAGTCACTGCCATCCCCTGCCCCAGCTACAGGAGACCAGCTCCACAGCCTTTGCTGATCACCACTACATGAACCAACATAGCAAATGCACACCCTGGAGTCAACAGCCAGGCCCTCCATACCCCACATCTGGACCAGCAACTGAGACAATGTGGGTGGGGGGAAATAGCAGCCTCCACTGCCCCCATTACTCACATATTCCCGGATGTTCTTGGTTTTCACAGCCTTGTAGGAGGCGTAGGCAGGATACAGCATCCCGAAGACCAGCCTGTAACAGAAAGGAGGTATGAGGCAGGTTGGCCAGCACCTGTACATTGCTGCCAGAAGCCAGAGACAGTAGTGCTTGCTTAGTTGTTTCAGCCTTTCCCTCAGAGCCTGCAAAACCATCTCCTCCTGCTCTGCCCCCATGCAGCCCCCAAGACAAAGGAAGCCACTTGTTCACACCAAGAGAGCAAGCAAGTGCTGGCAAGGGACTCTGCTCTGCAAGCACTTGCCACCCTCCCAAATTTTCCAGACAGGAAGAGCACCTTAACCTCCTACAGCCTGCATTACTTCAGTTACATACAGGTTCAGCTGGTATCTGCTTGCAGAGGTTATTAACAGTGCTGCACCCACTCAGAAACCCGAGAGGCTAGGCTGCAAGTACCAGTGAGCCAGGTGCATCCCACAAACCTCCACATACGCACACTCAGCCCTCATCACCCAGTTTCCCAGCATTGCTCACGTTGCCCAGTGACAGATCTAGGTTCGGAGTGCGCCCGCTCTGCGGGCTCCATCCTGCATACACTCCTGGCATGGGGATATGAGAGGAGGGATAGCCCAGTGGTTAAAGAGTTAGCCTGGGACTCTGAAGAGCCACATTCAATTCCCTTCTGTGCCCTGCATGACCTTGGGCAGGTCATTTTTTTTTTTTTAAATTATTATTTTATTTTTTTCAAAAACATAAAAAACATTCAATAACTTACAAATCTAAGTGCACTAACAGTATAACTTGCTCCGTTGGTATGTTTTTATTGTACCTTATAAGTTATAGTCCACCAGGTATGATCAAGTTTAATCTTTTACAGTGTGTCCTTGTATGTTTTCTATGCAGGAGAACCATCTTGTAGTGAATTTCTTTGATTT
Source organism: Sphenodon punctatus (assembly GCA_003113815.1). Lineage (NCBI taxonomy): Eukaryota > Metazoa > Chordata > Lepidosauria > Sphenodontia > Sphenodontidae > Sphenodon > Sphenodon punctatus. The sequence continues at coordinate 80,806 of QEPC01003915.1, read as the reverse complement.
GTTGTCTTGTGTTGCTGCTATTTTCTCCATTGAACACATACATATACCAGAGTCTTTTTATCCATTCAGTCTCTGATATTTTTTTTGCCGTTTTCCAATTACGTGCAAGGATATTTAGTCCGGCCAAAGTATAAGTGTGCAGGTTTCTTGGTGTTGTTTCATTAGAGGTATTTTCGGGTATAATCCCATTAATGCGGTTTCTGGTCGGAAAGGTATGATCATGGCCCCAATTCTTCTGCACTCCCGCGATTCGCGGAATTTGCGCAGAATCCTGCCCTAGGCAGGATTCTCGCAGAAATTGGGGAAATCCCCGCAGGATTTCCCTTCGCTGGTGCTGAGACAATCCGGGACCTGCTTTATTCAGGCCATAAGCCAATCAGGGGCTTGCACGACCTTTATAAAGCAGGTCCCGGACCCTGCCACTTACCAAGCCACTTAATTGAGGGACCCGACTCCAGCCGCCGCCAAGAGGGACCCGACTCCAGCCGCCGCCAAGAGGGACTGCAGCTGCTGCCGCTGCCAAAAAGGACTCCAGCCGTCGCCGTGAGGGACTCCAGCGCCAAGGGACTCCAGCTGCCGCCACCACGAGGGACTCCAGCTGCCGCTGAGAGGGACTCCAGCGCTGAGGGACTCCAGCCGCCGCCGAGAGGAACTCCAGCGCCAAAGAGCTCCAGCCGCCGCAGCCGCGAGGGACCCGACTCCAGCCACCGCTGCCACTCCAGCTGTAAGGTAAGCAGGTGGTGGTGGTGGGGTGTCCTCCTGGGTTGGGGGTTCCCGCTGTGCCCTCTGCATTAGCACATGTGTTGGGGGGGCCCTGCTGTGCCCTCTGTATTGGCACGTGTGTTGGGGGGTGGGTGCCCTGTCCTGTTGTACCCTCTGCGTTTCCATAGATTTTTTGGGGGTGGATGTCCTGGCCTCTGTGTTGCCATGTGTTTTGGGGGTGGGTGTCCTGGCCTGTTGTGCTCTCTACGTTGCCATGTGTTTTGGGGGTGGGTGTCCTGTCCTGTTGTGCCCTCTGCGTTGCCATGTGCTTTCTGGAAAAGCGCATGGGACAGAGTGGCCAAGCTGGCAGAAGTGGCACTAGCTTCTATAAACTCTGTAACAACTTCTGCTGATGCGGAGTGCAGTTTCAGCACTCGTAACCTTATATATACGAACACACACAGAGGCTTTGGGGAAGACAATCTCAGGCGATCTGTTTTCATGTGTTTTAATGCAAATAAATAAATGTCTTATTTTAACTTGCTGGACTGTAAAATGCGTTAATGCAAATAAATGTTTTATTTTGTTTATAAGCATGTCAGTACTGCAAATAAATAAAGAACGCATTTTTAATTTTACTAGACTTTTTTTGTAACTTTATTGGTCGCAGAATTTTCAATTTCGGGTCGCAGAATTTGGGGAAAATTTTTGGAGAAGAATCGGGGCCCTAGGTATGATCAATCCTGTGGCCTTTTTCATATAGGTCCATACTATATACCACAGCGGTTGTACCTTGGGACAGGACCACCAACAATGAAGGTAGGTGCCCTGTTCCCCACATCCCCTCCAGCACTGATCGAGGCCTCCGCCATCTTTTTTTTTGAAGTGGATTGGGGTTAGGTAATATTAATTTCCAGTGAGCTCGCACAGTTCTGCATGTGGTATCCAATTTTTTCAATTTGTTGTATCTCTGATTTTTTTCCCAGTTCACGTTCCCATTTTTCTATGTATGTGATTGGTTTATTTGCTTCAGCCTCAATCAGTGCCCCATAAATTCTTGCTATTGAGCCCTTGTTAGCAGTATGGCTGAATAAGATTTTTTTCTAAAGTCGTGGGTTTTCTAGTGTAGTGTTGTATTTTGTTTTTATCCATGAATCTGTTTTTTATTTGATGGTATTGTAACGTGTCTATTTTTGTTTTGGTTGTTTTGCGCAGTTCTTGTATTGTTATGAAATGGTTGTCTTTAAATAATTGTTCTGCTCTGTGAATGTTCCATTTGTTTAGTGTTTTTCTTAAATTCTTTGCTGTATTGTCATTCCATGATGCCTGGGTGTTTATAGGTGTATAAGGTGAAGCTTCTGGGGATATTTTTAATTTTTTTTGTGTTAAGTGCCAATGTTGTATGGTAGCATGTGCGAATGGGTGCTCTGTTATTTTCCTTGAATTTATTTTTCCATGAGTAGTTATCATTTCTTGTAAATTTGGGTTACCTAGTAATTTTTTTTCTATTTCCACCCAGGTAGTATTTTTCGTAGGGTGATACCAATATCTTAGTGTTCTAAGTGCAGCTGCTCTAAGGTAAGTTTTTACATCTGGCATATTAATGCCTCCCTTTTCTTTTTTTCTAATCCATGTTTATTTATTCTGTGTTTTTTACCTTTCCATACTGCATCCAGCATGGCTTGTTCACATTGTTTTATAAATTTGGGTGGGATTCGTATAGGTAGGGCCATAGCCTTGTACAAGATCTTGGGCAATGCTATCATTTTAAACAAATTGATATTTCCTAACCAGGAAGTTTTGAGTCTTTGCCATGTTGAGATTTCGCTACGTATTTGGTTTAAAATGGGGTGGGGGGGAAGTTTGCTTTGTATAATTTTGTGTGGTCTTTTGTGATGTTTACTAGGGGTGGGCCATCAGGTCAAATACCGGCTACCGGATTTAAAAAAAAACAGATTGCCGGATTTGTACCGGTTTACTGGTACCGGATTTGTTCCATTGATTTCAATGGGGAACTGTCCCCATTGAAATCAATGGGGGAAAAAACAAAAAACCTCCCCCCTCCCCCCCC
>QEPC01003915.1:44869-68137 GCA_003113815.1 Sphenodon punctatus | reverse complement strand
TATGTATATAGCAGGTAGCAGGGGGGGGCGGGGTATGCCAGGCTGGCACTCTGAAATGGCAGTCCAGGTTCTTTTAGGTCATTTCTCCCTTAGAAATGTGAATGAGGAACGAATAAGGAACTGGGAACGAATAAGGAACTGGGAACGAATAAGGATCGAATAAGGAACTGGGAACGAATAAGGAACTGGGAATAAGGAACCAACTTCAGCCCCATACAGCAACCTCACTCGTAAGCCACACTTAAACCCTTGTGCTTTATGCCCAAGCTCTATCAAAGCACTTCCCTTAACTGCTTGGCCTCCACACCTAGTCTGCTTTACAGTTTACACAGTCCTCCTTCTGCCAGTAAAGATTTTTTCCCCAGCCATTTCTCCTGTGTGGACTCTTTAATAGAGGAGATGCTTTGAGGGTTTTCTCATGGGCAAGGATTAGCAATAGCCCATTACATAACAGAGGTTGTTCAGATTGTTTTTAAAACAAAAAAATCCCCACAAAAAACACCTTAATCACGATATTAGCCCCTTACAAGGGCCATGTCTGAACCCCTACCTAGGTTATTTTGTCAAGAGAAATGCTTAGAAATCATTGTTCTACATTGCCCCAAATGGAGGGTTTTTAAAATTCCAAACACTGACCATTTTCTCCCAGGTGTTGGAAAACCCTATTCTCCCTAAAAGGAGAAAAGTCATTAATGAGCCAGAGAGAATATTAGAGAACCCCTTATCTTTCCTATGAAAGGAGCTGCTCTGAACTACTCTGAGGCACACTAATTGCGTGGTCTGGCTCTTTAAAGCTGGAAAATTAAATTCATTGTAACACTGATAATTTGCAAATTGCTTACTGTCAGGACTCGAGTCACCCACAGGGTGAAACATGCAAGGATGTGCTGTGCCTTTAAGGCACACCCCCAACCCCTGCGGTGATCGGGGGACATTGCCAACAGCTGGGCTGGCAAACAACTTGCCCTACACTGGCTCACTCTACCAGAACGCATTCAGCATACGCTCCTGGTTGTCACCTTCAAGGCTCTTCATGGCCTTGCTCCCCCATATCTTTCCGCTCTTGTATCCACCACACTCCTGCCTGGAAGCTTCACTCCTCCTCTGCCCCCACCCTCACCTGCTCATGACACCCTTGCTCCTCCAAATGTTGCTGCTCCTCATACCTGCAACTCCCTCCCTGGATACTCTGCTCCCTCCCTCCCAGCTTTCAAATCCCTCCTGAAAACCTACCTCTTTGCTCAGGCCTTCCCTAGCTTGTCATGAGTGAAACTGCATCCTCTTCCCCCTCACTCAGAATCTAGTTCCCTGTAACTAAGGGAAGCATATGCACCTGCAATTTCTCAACCTCATGACTGTACTCTTCTCTCTCCTAATGTTCGCCTCTCCCATGTCTCTTAGGGACCCGTCTATAACTATTGATTGTCCAGTGCCAGGTAATAGCCACAACCCCCGTCCTTGGCTCATCCCCACTACCCGCCACCTCCGCTCCTGCACCCGTGCTGCTGAATGCCTCTGGCGCAAATCCCACTTTCATGCTGACTTCCTTCACTTCAAATTCTCTCTCTCATCCCTTCTGCTATCTCCCTTGCTGGACAGTATTACTATGCCTCCTGCATTGAGTCCTGTTCTCAGGACCCTCAGCACCCGTTCTCCACCTTTGACTCCCTCCTCAAGCCCCCCTGTCCTCCTCCTCCTTCCCTTTCTGCTCAGGATCTCGCTTTCTTCTTCACCTCCAAGATAGCCAAGATCCGCCTCGACATCGCTTCCCGCTCCTCTCCCTACTCCCCCTCCTTCTCTCCTGTCCTCCTTCTCTCCCTTGAGAAAATCTCCTCCCTGCTCTCCTCCTCCAACCCTTCCACTTGCCCCCATCCCCTCCCGCCTCCTGACCTCTATTGCTTCCAGTGTTGCCCCTTCCCTTCTGCACATCATCAACCTCTCCCTCTCATCCGCCTTCAAGCACGCCACTGTCTCTCCTATCCTCAAAAAGTCCACTCTCGACCCCTCTGACCCTTCTAGCTACCGTCCTGTCTCACTCCTTCCTTTTGCTTCCAAGCTTCTTGAACGTGTTGTCTACTTCCACTGCCTCAACTTCCTCTCCACCAACTCCTCCCTTGACCCCCTCCAATCTGGCTTTCAACCCCTTCACTCTACTGAAACTGCTCTTGCTAAGATCACCAATGATCTTCTTGTGGCTAAATCTAATTGCCTCTATTTCATTCTTGTCCTCCTTCACCTCTCTGCTGCCTTCTATATTGGTGACCACTCACTCTTGCTGGACTCACTTCACTCCCTTGGCTTCCATGGCTCTGTCATTAACTGGTTCTCCGCCTACCTCTTGGATCGCTCTTTCAATGTGTCTCTTGTCAACTCCTCCACCACCTCCTCCTCCTACTCTCCCCTCTCAGTTGGTGTTCCTCAAGGCTCTGTCCTTGGCCCTCTCCTCTTCTCTATCTATACCCTTTCCCTAGGCAAACTCATTGCTTCCCATGGCTTCCAGTATCACCTCTACGCTTAGAACACTCAACTCTGTCTCTCTACTCCCTCTTTTTCTCCATCTATTCAAGCTCACCTCACCAGCGGTCTCTCTGACATCTCTACCTGGATGGCTCAACGTCAACTCAAACTCAACATGGCTAAAACTGAACTCCTTATCTTTCCCCCTCATCCTTCCTCTCCCCCATCGATCCTCATCAATGGGGTCACCATCCTTCCCGTCCCCCAAGCCCGTAGCCTAGGCTTCATCTTTGACTCACCCCTTTCTTTTAAACCCTACATCGACTCTGTTGCCAAATCCTGTCGCTTCTCCCTCCATAACATTGCTAAGATTCGCCCTTTTCTCTCTGTCTCGTCTGCCAAAACCCTTGTTCACGCCCTGGTCATCTCTCACCTTGATGACTGTAACTTCCTTCTCACTGGCCTCCCTGGCTCTCCCCTTATCTCCCTCCAAAACTCTGCTGTCCAGGTCATCCACTTCGCCCATGGCTTCAACCACATGCAGCCCCTCCTCTCTTCTCTGGCTCCCCCTTCCTGAACGAATCCTGTACAAGCTCCTAGTCTTCACCTATAAAGCTCTTCACAACCTTGCTCCCCACCTACCTCTCTGTGCTAATTTCCCTCCGTACTCCAGTGCGTGAACTCCACTCCTCCTGTCCCCTCTCTCCCCCTGCTCCCCTAACCACCTCCGTCCCTTCTCCCTAGCTGTCCCCCACACCTGGAACTTCCTCCCTCCCCACATCCACCGAGGCCCCTCCCTTCGTACCTTCAAATCCCTCCTCAAGATCCACCTCTTCCGCTCTGCCCTCCCCGACTCCCCTCACCTAACTCCTGCTGATACCCTCCATCCAGTACAATCTGTTACCCAAGGTCTGTGTACTCATATTCTCATCACATGGACCAGCCAGCCATCATTCTCGATGTAGCCAAGCCAAGGATGTGCACCTGGGACCTCGCATCTTTGTGAATGTTACACCCCTTGTCTCTCCCTCTGTTCCCCTTCCTTCATCATCTCTTCCCGCCCCCCCCTCTCAGATTGCAAGCCCTAGGGCAGGGACCGTGTCTATTCCATTACTTTGTAAAGCACCAGGTACATTGCTTGCACTACATAAATGCTTGCTAATCATAATAATATTTAGTTTCACAGCAACTGTGAAGCAGTGCTGCTTATCTGAGTTTCTCAGAGCGACTGCCAGCCCTGTAGCTCCTTCACTTCGTTCTGTGCGGTGTTTGATCTCTGTTCTCCCGCTCCTGGTCTTGTTTTTTGTGTCTCTGGTTGCCACAAGTTTAGGTGCCATTCGTGTGTCTGTAAGTAGTGTCTTGTTAGATTCTGGTCATGCTTCCCGTCTTCTCTGGAGGGTTTCCCCCTCCCTCCTTGTACTACCCAGCTTTCCCTCACCCATTTCCCTTTTCCCATCTGTGGCTTTGCCTCCCTCCTTACTGAGCCCCTTGTGTGCCCTGGCAACACCCTCCATCCTGGTATACTACCTTGGTCCCTGGCTTGTGGGTATTCCCTTCCTTACCCCATTGTCATCACTGCTTCTTGCACTCCTGCTTCCCTCACCATGGCCTGGGCTTGTGTGCGCGCACACACGGTTTCCTTACAGGCTCCGCTGCGACAATGCAGCTCCCCTGAGGACGATCTTGGGTTCTAGCCTTTAAGCATGGCCACCACACAATCCTGAGGGGAAGAGGCATCTCCCTACTGTTGCTGCTACCTAGTGGATCTGTTGGTGTACTGCGCCCTTTATCTTAACAGCTAGATGGCTTTCCCCCTGCTGTTGCTGCCATCTGGTATGTCCAACTGTGTTCTGCACCTTTGTACCAGCCCTATCGCTCTCCCTCACCATTCCCTTTCTAATCTGGAACTTTATAGCACTTTTCCAGGACTGCAGGGCAAACAACAAAAGAGGTGTGAAATCAATCCCTGAAAATCCAGGGCACTTAAGAGGTATGGGCAGAAAGACAAGCCATAGGCTGAAAGTCTGTAGGCTTAATACCCAATTCCAAGGGAGATACGATAGTAGTTTTCAAATATCAAAAACAATTCCACAAACAAATGGTGAACTTTTGTTCTCCACTGTCACCGAAAGAAGAACAAGAGGGAATGGGCTAAGGAGTCTGTGGATTTTCCTTCCTTGGATGTTTTCAAAACCTGGCTGGACAAGCATTTGCCTGTGATGCTGTAGGCAGAGGATATCCTGCCTTGGAGCAGGGGATCAGACTAGATGACCCTGGAGGTACCTTCCGCTCCTGCAATTCTATGGGTGTTTTTAAGCAAGCGAGGCCAGGGTGGGGGAGGGCGTATCTGCTGAGTGGCACAGCCGTGGAGCATCCATGCATGTGGAGTTGAGCGGGGAGGGACTCCAATGGGCAACTCCCTGGGCGGCCATGCAGGCAGCCTCCACGTACTCCTGCCACCACGGACCAGCCTCCAAAAGCAACTCATATGGGCAGCCATTACCCTTTTAAGAGCTCCCGGTAGGGCTGGGGGTGGAACAGGGAGGCTGGTGTGGTTGGGTGCCCCAGTTAAGACAGGCCAGGGACGTGTGGGTGTCTGTCCACAAGCACTGTTTTCCCTTCCCCTACGTGGGGCACGCCGGCTTTTTCTCCAGTGTCCCATAGGTCACGAGAGCATGCATCCACCCACACCACCTTCACACGAGTGGTCAGGTAGATGGTTGATGAGTGACCGTGCATGGTTGCGTCTGGCCTAAAAATACCCTCCGATTTGAATAAGGAAGTACCAGAGATCGAAAGTGTCCCCAAAACAGTTTCCTGGCTTGGCATCGATTTCAATTGAGAACCCTTGGAAAAGGAATATAGATTTGGAGGACGTGAACGTGATGGATGTCTTTTCACTTCCAAAAGCCAGGAGAGTTATTTTAAAATACACAAGTTTATTTTAAAACGTTCAAACAAGGGCAGGGCTTAAGGGGGTGGGGAGAAGTAGCACCTTAGTAAATAAAGATTAAAGACTGATAAAATTGTAACTATATCTAGTGTAACCTTATAATGTAACAATTTCAAGGAACTCCTAAGAAACTAAGGAGCCCTCCAGAGGGCCGGACTCATGGTGCAGTCCTAACAGCGGGGAATCCCAAACACGAAACCCAGGCAAGTTAATAGCTGAGGCATCCAGAAGCCAAGACTCCTGGATGCAGATGATGTCATACGCATTCAGGAAGTCCTGTACCTCGTGATTCCATAGCCAGGACCAGCCTGCTATATTCCAGGATGCTATTGTAATTTGTAACCCCGGAGCATCCGGAGACTGCACCACCCCAGTCAGCCCCTATCCGGCCCTACAATCCCTACTGTATCTTGGCCGCTATCCACTACTCCAAATCCAGCCCCTAATTTATGGCACCTACGCAAACTACCATCATCAGTCCCCCTCCCCTCAGGTCCTCCACTAAGAGGGACATTACCACCCTCCCTGGAGTTTTTGCCCTCAATTCCTTCCTGTGGGATCTCAAGTCCCTGCACCAATCCGACAGCACCCCAGGGTAAGGCCACATCACTACTGTCCTGGGACCTAGTCCGCAAATCAATATCAACCCCCAGTGGCTTTTCTACACAAACAATCACCTCCACGGGATTGGCTATAACATCCTTGGCACGAAAGGGAGAGCCTAGCTCACTAGGAGCAAGTTTTCTCATTTCCATTAACTGCAACGGATCACGACAAGGGTGATGAGAGCCCAAGGTACCGTAGTAATGTCTTACAAACCAGCTTATCCTCAACTGTTGCCAGTTTTCCCAGAAACTGGTCCTGCTCCAAAGGCAACATGTCATCAAAAAGTCCTATTAATTCACCCTCATCTATATCAGTGAAAGATTTACTCAAACATAATTCAAAGAGCTTCAAAGCTAAGTCTGTTTTAGGGGAATGACTCTTCAATGGAATGATAGTGACAGAGCCCTCCGGGTGGTTATCCTAACCTATTGCTGGTGGGACTCTTGAACCAGTATCAAGTGGCTCAAAGTTATCAGAATCCAACCTTGGGGGAAGTGCCTCTCTGTCATCGACTCCAGGTTCAGAATCCTTGGGGGAGGGGGGAGTAGGGGAGGCCACACTACCCACATCCATGGCATTGGCCCCACCAGGAGAAACAATCCACAACTGCCTACTATTACCCCATTTCACAGCCTTATCCTGCACATAGAAGAAAACTCTATCGATAGATACACCCCATTGTTTAAGTGAACGACGTGCCTAGAATAATTTCAAAACCCAGCTCTCTTCGTTAAAATATATTTTAAAACTTGAACCCGTGGGTAGATGTCTTAATGGGACAATTCTGCTAATCTCCTCAGGTGGTAGTTTAACCCCAACAAGAATTGAAAAATTACAAGCCACCATAGACTTGGATTCCCAGTTAGAGATAACACCATTCCACAAGAGCCTTGCCTTAATCCAGACTGTTTCCACCATCCTCATTCTTCTACATTGCATCAATCCACACCCTGCCATCAATCTATTCTTTATGGAGATGGTATTCCCCATACTGGCCGTGGAATATAAGGACGAAAGATCTCCTTCATTTTCTGGGCTAACTGCCCTCCCCCTCCTACACTGATCACTGTCAGTAGTCTGGCAAAAGCCATCCAACCCAGAAATAAGTTGTTGCAATTTTCCTTTCACATCAAGGAGCACAGTACCCAATTCATCATATAGGGAGGAAATTGTCCCATAAGTCTGTTCACATAAGTCTCTAATTACCCCTCTGTCTTGTTCATTAATCCTAAAACAATTAGCATCAACAATAACATTCTCTCCTTCAGCTGACATCATGGGAGATTCAGCCCTCCGAGGAGGATGAATGAGTGTGCCAACAGGCACAATTGGGGGTCCCAAATCCTCATCCCCTAGCAGCAAACCATTATGAGAAGTAGTTGCCATATTCTTTACAAAATCCATGATTTTAGGCTGCTTTAAGCGAGGCAGGTCCAGGGGTGATGCAGGGGAATTAGATCTTCTGCTCCTCTTCCTTTCCGCCATAATCCAAAGGGGGGGGGGGGCGGAGAAGAAAAGAAACCAAAGGGACGAGGGCCCTAGCCTGGCCTGCGCCTAAGCACGCAGCCCTTAGGCGCGCTGGCACGGCACGCGCCTATGGCGCTACGCTGTCCGCACCGAGCTTTTGAGTCCCGCCCAGGAGCCCGCAGTCCTCGGCACAGCTGTGTCCCGTTAATTCAATCTTCCACATCTCAAGCAGAAAATGCGGGGGAGGGGGGAGGCGCAGAAACTGCTTTCGACAAGACCTGCCTGCCACTTCTCAGTCACCTCCCATGGCCGGAGCACAGGAATCCCGGGGCAGTGGCTGCCCGCGTTCTCCGCCCCCAGCAGAACACTCCCCCCGCTTGACACCTCACACCTTCAACTGATTATAATTGCTGGGTCATGGCTTCCTGAGTTTGGTTCTCTTGTCTTCCCTTGTCCAGGTATTTAAGGGCTTCAGAGGTTGTTGGGGCTGCCTGTTAGGAGTGTGGGGCTTGCATCTTGTGAAGTTGGGACTGCACCATGAAGTCGGCCCTCTGGAGGGCTCCTTACGTTGCTTAGGAGTTCCTTGAAATTCTCTGGAAAACTGCTAAACAATCCTCCTGAGAATGTACTGGCCATTTAGTTTTCCCCAGTTACAGGGAGTGGAATGACTGTGCTTAATGTTTATATTTCCCCAAATTCTGCAAGTGAGACGGCCTATTGGGAGCAGTTAAGTGATTATATAGACTGCTTGGAAAATGATTACCCTGGAGTACCTATTGTTCTGGCAGGGGACTTTAATGCAAGAATCGGAAATGCAGTAGCGAGGCAGGCAAAAGTATTGGGAATTGATGAAATGGATGATTTTTCTGCCCTGTTCGGGTATCGAGGGATAATCAACTTAACATCCAGGGAGCTCAGTTCTTGAGATTTCTATATCTAGGGCAGTGGAAGCTTTTGAACGGTGGGTCTGTTTTGGACTTGTGTGGCCAGTATACGAATGCGTCTCGGTTGGGTTGTAGCATAATAGATTATTTTTGCATGCAAGAATCCTACTTGGATAGATGCTATTATTTTGAAGTCAGGTTTGAAGGCTTTAGTGATCACGTGCCCATTTCTTTTGACATATTGTGTAAAACTCTTCAATTGGAGGATGGCCCTGTGCTAACATCGCCATCGCACGAGTGGGCTGACGCCTCTAGTGCTGAGTGCCAGGTTCGCTGGTCAGACAAAGTGGGAGAGGAGAGCTTATCCCTTTATATCAGGGAGGATTTGATAGAACTAAGGTAGTGTATACTGGATATGTAGTTGAGTGACCCCATTAAGATTAACATGTGCTACTCAACTTTGGTAGAGCAATTCAAGAGCATGTTATTAACCAAGAAACGGCAGAGTAGCAATGGTGAGATATTGAGGACTCCTCCTAGGTGGTATGATGCAGAGTGCCAGTGGCATAGGCGACGCCTTAGATATTGGAATAGGGTGGCTAAGCTGAGTACTAACCAGTCCCATATTGATCAATTGGTCCTGGTGAAAGCCAGATACAAGAAACTGATAAGGGAGAAGAAAAAGAACTTTCAGCATAAAGCATGGATGGAATTGGCCACTGCTTTTAAATCCCGTGACCATGTAACTTTTTGGGCACTGGTTAATGTGGGATTTAGATCTACTCCCCCTATGGCAAGTTTGGCTGCAACTGCGTGGCTCTCTCACTTCGGGGGAATTTTCTTAGAGATTCCTGACATATATGTTATTCCGCAGGATTTTTTGAGAGAGGGTGTACAATGGCCCCCAGTCGATGAGGAGGAAATTAGGACATTGCTGAGTGTAGTCTGTAGACAAAGATCTCCTGGGATAGATGGTATCCCGGTCAAGATGTTTGTGCACAGTCCTGACTGGTGGTTACCGATCATCACCCATTTATTTAATTCAATCAATGGTTGTGGCATTTTTCCAGCTGGGTGGAATATAAGTGTGGTGGTCCCTATTTATAAAAAGGGGGACAGGGACCTCCCCCAAAATTACCAGCCAATTAGCCTGATTAACGTCATTGCTAAACTTTATGCCAGATACTTGCTTGTGAAACTGGAAGCTTGGGCCAATGTGGCCAATTATTTTCCAGAAGAACAAGCGTGGTTTCGTGCGCGACATGACCATTGTTTTGTGCTTAGCCATTTAATAGAGAAATACGTGGAAATAAAGAAAGGCAGCTTGTTCATGGCCTTTTTGGACCTCCGATCAGCTTTTGATTTGTTTGATTGTAACATTCTTTGGTCCAAATTATTTAGTACTAACATGGACAGGAGGCTGCTATACTTGGTTTACTCGTTGTATGCCAATTCAGCACTGAGGGTTTGGATGAGCAAGGGCGGTCGATTGACTAGTCAGGGCCCTGTGACCAATGGGGTAAAGCAGGGTTACATCCTTGCCCCATTTTTGTTTAATTTTTACATTAATGGGATTGTGGCCACACTGACTCAGGATTATTTTTATCCAGCTAGGGTATCGGGGCAGCCCCTTGCTATTCTCTTATATGCCGACGACATGGCCATAGTATCCCCTTCCGGCTTGGGACTAACAAGAATGCTAGAGGCAGCTGGACAATTTTGTTCAAGTATGCGCTTATCCATCAACCATCAAAAGTCTAAAGTGATGGTAGCAGGTAAAAGCTCCAGGAAATATAGGAAGCATAGGTGGACCCTTGACGGAGTCACTTTAGAGCAGGTCTCAGTATTTTCCTATTTGGGGCTGTGTTTTGCTGATAATTTTAACTGGCGGAGGCACATCGAGGCAGTCAGGTTTAAATTCCAGCAGACAGTAATGGGCCTCTTGAGATTTTGGAGACTTTGTGGCAGTAGATTAGTTCCCCCAGTCCTGAAGTTTTTTGATGTAAATCAAGACCGTGTGCCTTTTATGGTGCTGAAATCTGGGGTTTGTCCCTTGTGGATAATCTGGAGCTCCCCCAGAATTTGTTTTTGAGAACTCTCCTTGCAATGCCCAAGTGTGTGCCTCCCTGCTTATTACGGTTAGAGACTGGAACAATGCCCATAAGGGTTAAGATCATAAGGGCTGTGTTGAGGCAAGCTGGAAGAGATGACGGAGGACAGCTTGCCTTGTCAGTGTTATGACGAGCCTCGGACTTGGTCCGCCCCACCTCTATGGAATACTAGGGTCATCGACCAGATATGTAAGCTAGGTCTTTCCTTGGATTTGCTAAGCCCACTTCACTTATGTAGTAGAAGGAGACATCCAAAAACAGCTAGTAGATCAGGCAATCCAACTAGATCTGGGGGAAAAGAGTGCTCCGCTATATAGAGAGTTTAAATATACCTCCGGGTGGGAATTATATCTGGACCTGCTAGAAGATCCTGGTCTATGTAGAACTTTGACTCTTTTGCACTTTGATCTACTGCCAACAAAAGTATTGATTGGGAGGCGGCTGGGGATTCCATACGCAAGTAGATTGTGTGCATGCAACTTGGGATGTGTTGAGGATTTATTGCATGTTTTATTTGTGTGTCCGCTTACGCTGCATTTGAGGGAGTCATTTCTAGTTCTTTGGCTAGTTCAGAGGCCATATTCCTCTCCCATCCAATTATTGATTTCTTTCGTAACCACCAAAACAGTGGCTCTTGTAGTCAACCTGGCTTTGTTAGCACATGATCTCTATAAGCGATACTCCTGAATTGTTTTGTTTATGATGGGTTTACATCATTTGTTGATATATTATTGTAGTATTTACTTTAGGTGCTCCTTAATGTTTTGCTACTGATGTTAATTCTTTTATTGAAATGTACTGGGACATGGCGAAAGCTAGTTCCTTCAATAAATATATTTATACTTATTTATATTTATGTAACAATTTTATAGTGTACACTATCTATAGTGTCTAGTACACTATAGTATATATGTATATATATAGTATATATCTATATAGTACACTATAGTATATATGGTATACTATATACACACACACACAATAGTATGGTATACTATAGTAGTATAGTGTATACTATACACTGTAGTATTCCATAAACTATATAGTGTACACTATATAGTTACATTGCTCTATCACATGTAACACTTAAAAGTTAAGTTAAATTACCAATCTTTCACTTCTGTATATTTTGCCATCTCTAACTAAATAAGCATTTTGACTCCTAAAACGTAGTTTTGTTTTGTTTTTTTTAAATTAAGATTAAAGCCAAATAATCATGTCCAGTTTTCTATAATTTACATAAGGGGACAAGTTGGTGTTTTGTCTGGGGCTCCCCTAAACCTTGCTATAGCACTGTTCTTGGATCCACCCCATGGATCCAACCTCACCTCTGAAGCACTGGAGAGCTAGCTCAGGCCAGGGAAGGGTGTGGAGAGGAGGGCATGTACTCAAGGATAGGGGATGGAGCCTCCCCCTTCCTTCCCCCATCCCAAGCACACCCTTAAGCTCTCCTCACCCCAAACTCCTATCTAGCCTGCAGAGCTTGTACTAATTTCCAAAGTGGCCCATAGGAGGGAAAGGTTTCCAGCTCCTGAGCTAAACCATGGAGTAAGATTCCTACTGCTAAATGGGGCTAAATCATTCTAACTCCTAGCACACCAGGGGGCCCAGCAGTCTGAGAGATACCACCCCACAGTAACGTACCTGTTCAGCAGTGACTCAGGCACATGCGTGCACGCACAAACGTGCACGCATGCTGAAACTTGTACTTTACCTGAAGGGACTCCTCAAACACATGACCTGTCTTACTTAGTCAGTGACATGAAATTGTTAACTTCCTGCCTGGAAACTGGCCTGTTGATGTCATTCAGCCACAAGCACAATCAAGTGCACTGGGCTCTCTCTGGCAAGGAAAAATAAGCAGATGGGGAGTGCCACCAACAAGTGGCTGCATAGTGCTCTGACTCCAAGGAGATGCCTGCCAGCTTATCTGGCACAAGTAGGAGGAGTCCCATCGAAGCAGGCATTACACAGGGTGCATGGGCAATCCGGAACATTTGCTCCTCATTTAGAAAGCAACACTAGCAACTGGGCAGTTAAAGAGGTGGATGGCCCCAAACCACAGGCAAATGCCAGCAATTCAGTATAACCTCCCAGCAACACATTTAGCAGATCAGAACTAACATGGCCACAGTAGAGACCATTTATGGCATGTTGTCCCTGCTTCAGCATCTCCTTTCTGGGGCAATCCACACAGTGGCATTGAGAGAACTGAACAATCTGCTTCACAGCAAGCTTGAGAAGACTCTTTAAAGAGGCATCCCTCATTATTTTTAACCTTCCCTGTTCCCCTCAGAGTTCATGGGGCAGCAAAATTGAGGGAATTGTTCCCTGCACCTCTGCTGAAGGGGAGGGATGTGACTCCCTTCATGTCCCTCTCCCTTGTTTTTTATATGACAAGTCAGGGGGCTATGACTGTTCCTCATCCCACCCTGCTTTCGAATACTCCAAAGTTAGCAGCAGTAGATGCAGTGGGATGGAGTTGCAATGGCAAAGGCTGCATTTCCAGACCCACCCAAGAAAGAAAGATGGCCCAGAGTGTGTACACAGCTCTCATATTCCTATTGTGCTGGGCAACACATAGCTACAGAGCAAGCCAGTCCAAACAGATCAGGCATCCATGGGGTTGAAGGAAAGAGAGGCAGCGAACGACCCACGGCCTCACAGAAGGTCAGGGCAGTCAGAACCAACGTTCATAAGTTATGACAAGACTGTGTCAGAAAGGAAGCCAACATGCTGGGTAAAGGCACAGAAAACCCACTGAGGATGCTATAGAATATCTTATTTCAGATGAAGGACCTAAAAGGGGAGGCAAGGGTCTCAAAGTGGTACTGAGTACAAGGGAAATCAAAGCCAGAGACTATCAAATTGGTCAGTGTGCACTTCCCCTCCCTACACCTGCTAGCAAAGGCCCAGCTAATCTGGTCAGAAGGGAAAGGCCCATAAAGGGCTAAAGTCCTCAATCATCTCTAGGTTCAAATCCCAGCAAGAATCAATACAGCTTGTATCCCTTCTGAAGAGTCCGTACAGCCACAGCAGCCTGTAAACAGCTACCAGGGATGCAAGAGACCATACCACTGTTAACAGCAGCAACCAAGATTCTGCCATCTCAAACAGCATTTCAGCTAAGCCCTTTCCACCCCAGAAGTGGCTGCATCTCAGGGGTGTCAACCATATACAGTTTTAGTACCAGCCGTGCAGAAATACAAAAGGCACAATATTACTCACATTTCCCTGTGGTCACACCAAGAACCAAGTTAAACTGTAAAGACACACTCCTCCTCCCCTAGATCGGACCCACAAGATAGATCAGTGATTTTTTTCTGTATCATACTCACACTACAACACGGCAAATCATCCAGGACAACATAGTACATCAGCAGGGGACTCCGGCAGAGAGCTGCCAGAAAACGGCTTTTCTTGGGGGAGATTGGGCCAAGCAGTGGGGGAGACTGAAGAAAGTTCCTATGGGGAGCTAGAGACACAGGAGCAGAACAGGTGGGGAGGGACAAGGAGGAGTACTTTGTAGCTAGTCCTTTGTCGTCCCCCCCGGCCAACTAGCCAGCTGCTGCCCTGGATATCTCGCTCTGTCCCTGCACCGTCGTGAGTCCCAGGCTGGGCTCTGGATACAGTCTGCTGACACGGGATTAGCTAATGCAACAGGAATGCCTTAGGCTCCCGAGTGCCTCTCTGGCAGGTCGGGGCCCTGCTTTTCTTGTTCTGGATGGCGGTGTTGAAGGAACAACAGCTTCCCTGCAGGTTGTGCAATGCAGAACCTGCCTGCTGCGGAGGGACTGCTGGTTCTGCCCCCTGCGGAGCTAGGTGCCTAGCATCAGCATCCCCCTTATCTTGGGCTAACCTCCAAACCCCTCTAGCTACTCCTTACCCTGCTGGCACCCTGCTTCTCCGAGGAGAGAGATCTGCCTGCCCCGGACTCTCAGCTGGAGAACGCCCCTGGTTTGGGATATCTCAAGCCTGGAGGGATACAGGAGGGGAACTCTGGCAGTGGCTACCCCTGGTTTGGGGTCTCTCTTCCCAGGGAGAAGGCTCTCAAGCCCGAGGTTAGACGGAATCTGGCTACCCCTACCCTAAGCTGGGAGTCTCTACCCCTTACTGCCCAGCGGGGTGGGATTGTGATGCTGCCTAGACTCTTCCTGTTACGCTCTGGATCCTAAAAGCGCTAGCTAGTGAGTTTGTAGCAACTTGAAAGTTGCAGGAAGTCACTTTTGCCCAACCCCAGGACTCAGCACGACTGCGCACGCGTAGTGAGTTCGATTGCCAACGGTTGCTTCTTAACGAAGCCTTCCTCTTAAAAGGGCCGCGCGCTAGCTGTGTACGTACGAAAGTGTGGGTCCCCGCAAAATGCATTTTCTTTCCTCCGCCTCCAGAGACGCTGCTCCCCTTGCAGGTAAAAGTAGGTAATGGCAGATTTTTTCCTTTTCATTTTAAAAAATAAAAAATCTTCAAGCACTGCCATATTGGGGTGGGGGTAGGGTTCCCACGCCTCTCTTTAATCCTGGCAATTTATGAAAAATACATGGTGCAGGGCTGCATTGGTTTCTCTACCATGTATTTTTCATAAACTGCCAGGATTAAAGGGGGGGTGGGGACAATCTCATTTTATCTTATCTTTTGCCTCGATTACTGCAACCTCCTCCTTGCTGGCCTCCCTCGCTCTCACCTGTCCCCCCTTATTGCAATTCAAAACTCCGCTGCCAAGGTCATTCACTCTGCCCGTCGCTTTGACCGTGTGCAGCCTCTCCTCTTCTTTCTTCACTGGCTCCCCCTTCCTGAACATATCCTGTTTAAACTCCTGGTTTTCATGTTCAAATCACTCCACGACCAAGCTCCCCCCCTTACCTCTCGGACCTAATCGCCCTATGCACTCCTGCATGCGCTCTCCGCTCTTCCTCTGTCCCCTCCCTCACTCTCCCTCTTTCTCCTGCTCACCTAACCGCCTTCGACCCTTCTCCCTTGCCGCCCCCCATGCCTGGAACTCCCTCCCTACCCACATCCGCCTTGCCCCCTCCCTCCGATCCTTCAAATCCCTCCTCAAGACCCACCTGTTCCTCGCTGCCGTTCCCAATGCCGGCTAGATGTTCCCATATACTTACTGTCTGCCCTCCTCTGCAGACTGCCACAACCTGACTGTAACCAAGCCAAGCACACGCACCTGAGTCTTTGCACCTGCTTGAATGTTTGTTTGTCTTCTCCCCTGTCTCTCCCACTGTCCCCTCTCCCTGTCTCCCCCTCCCTCCTTGTCTTTTAGATTGTAAGCCACAGGCAGGGACCACATCTATTTCTATGTTCTGTACAGCGTCAGGTCACACGACTGGCGCTAGATAAATGATAATAATAATAATAATAATAATTAATAATCTTCCCAGCTCCAACTGGAACCATTGGGAAAAATTAGACCCAGACCAGGTGTACTAACTAGAAAATGCTTCACTAAAATAAAGGCTCCTGGAAAGTAATATGTTGGAGCACATACACAAATGACTGCTGCTGTGCATGTGCAGACTAGAATGGCTGCCCTTTTCCAAAGTGGCAGTGATGCTGCTGACACCATTTTGGAAAAGGCACACGTGCAGAACTGTCTGGTGGCCATTCGTGAATATCTAATGTTGGTTTTTTTTGTTTTAAATAGATTTAAAACCAAATCCACAACAGGCATGTTTCCTCTATTGCAGTTTGGCTCAGATTAATCTGTAAGAGTTATGGATTCATCTGAATCCATATGAATCAGTTATGGATTCATCTGAATCAGTAAACAGGAAAAGGGTTGCCAGCTGTGGTGGGTTGTTTTTTACCTGATGCGCCCATAGGCCAAAATGGAAGCGTCCAGTAAAAAATGACCAAAGGTGGCAACCCTAGGAAAGACAATCAACAGTCTCACATAATGGGCTCACTTAAAGCATAGGCTCTCTGTACGCACACTTTGCCTTCCCTGCCCCAATATTATGGATTTTATCCCTGTCTCCACTGTAGCCCATATATACAGTTCCCTCCCACCCTTTACTGCTCCCAAGGCTTGTCCCTGAATACACATCAACCATCTCTCGGACTTCTCTCTACATATACACCTCCTCCCAGCACTTGGGTGCCCCTCTCCATACACACACTGCGCCGCACCTCTGGTTGACTGAGCCTTGGCTTCCCCATATACACCCTCCCAGCATGTGGCTACCCGTTGCCTGTACACACACTGCTCCCCACCCCTATGGCTGCTCCCGGTACATATCCCATACCCATATTCAACACACACACCCCTCAGTACTTGGATGTCTTCTTGTCTCCAACCCAACTGGAAGTACATATGAGAAACATACATACACTTTGACCCTACCCCTGGCTGTCACCTAAACTGTAGGTGTATTCCCTATGGGTCAATGTATCACCGCTCTCCTGAATACACATCACCCATCTCTCGGCCTTCTCCCCCACCCCCATATATATACCCCCCCAACACCTGGTTACTACCTCCACATATGTACACTTCCCCCACCCCTGCCTGTCCCTAGCCTCATCCATGCATACACATCATCCATTTCTCAGCCTTGTCCCCCATAAACACTTCCCCAGCACCTGGCTGCCCCCTCCCCATACATACACTTTCCCCATTCCCCACATGCCACCAGTTTTGTCTCCCTGCACACATCCTGCATCCATCAACCTTGTTTCTCCCCCCATCCTCATATACAGCACCCCAGTACTTGGCTGTCCTATTCTCCCCAACCCAAATGAAAGCATGGGGAAAGCAGGGGATCAGGGGGCAGCAAACTGACTGACTGCTTTCCCCAGCTTCAGTGTTGTCCCTAACCTGCAGAGAAAGAGGATTGGGGCTGAAAGATGAAGGCAAAGTGTGGAACCTAATTTGTAAATGAGCATAATATGTGAGAGTGTACAATATCTTTACTGCTTACATGGAGCTCAAGTTAATGTGGGAGACTTAACTTACAATTTCCATGCTTTTAGGAGCACAATTTAATTTGTAAAAGCTTTATAAATTCTTGGATGCTGACTCCCCTGCCAGCTATTGTCCTGTCTCTAACCTTCCCCTTTTAGGGAAGGTTATTAAGCAGGGGGTGGCGCATCAGCTCCAGGCCCATCTAGATGCTATGGGATTCCTGGACCCCTTTCAGTCTGGCTTTTGCCCTGCGCATGGCACGGAGACTCAGCTTGTGGCCTTGGTTGATGATCTACGCCTGGAGATCGACAGAGGGAACGTCACCCTGTTGATCCTATTAGATCTATGAGTGACTTCTCATAGAGTGACCTCCAGAATTCAAAGTCCTATAACTCAGCTATTTCTCAACTGACCTGACTGAAGTTTTGACAGCTTCTACCCCTCACCCAAGTAATCTTCCCTTTAAAATGTCACAGTGATGGGATAAATTATCTCAATTTTATAATAAGTAGAATGTTCATGATTTTAACAGAGTGCAAGCTGCCTTAACTATAGAGCAACTCCTCTCTCTCTCTCCCCCCCCCCCACCCCCCATGTGCTCTTCTTCACTGGCCCTTTTAAACGGACTTGGCTGTGGAGTGGGTCGTTGGGGGATGGGTGAAGCAACCATGCACCGCCCGCCCACCTTGGGTGAATGGGGAGGGATTCAAACGGGCGCCAGCTAGTGAGGTCATGGGAGGTCATGGAGGTTGTGGCACCCACGTACTGAACCCCCAACCACCCGGCCCTGTACGATCAACCATGCTTGCCATTCACACGGACAGCCATCACCCCCTCCCCCCCCCATGATTGACAGTCGGCAATCAAGGGGCAAGTGAAGCCACAGCCACTGTCTCTGCCCATCCCCAGCCAGACTCTGTGTGAGCAGTGGCAGAGGGATGATGGAAGGTGCAATAGAGCAATAAAAGCGATGCCCGAGCTGCCAGGAAGGCAGCAGGGAGCCTGAGGGCACAAAACCCGTATGGGGGGGGGCAAAGCAGCACCACCCTTGTGGTGTTGCTGCTTTGGCAGACAGTCCGTTCCAAAATGCACATGGCCCCAAACACAGGACACATCAGGTGAGAGCAGACATAACGCTAACTCCACCATAACACCTTTGCAAGTGCAACACTGCTGTAACATGTGCAATGCGTGGTGCAGGGATGCATAGGGCACCAATACAGCCCTGCAACATGCACTGGAAAGGTCAAAGGGGAGTCAAAGTTGTTCCAAAGTGGAGCTAGCTTCATGTGCAGTAACAGCCATATGCCAGCAGCACAGAGAGGTTCGCCAAAAGTGACAGGGATGTTATTTATTTATTTAATTTATTTATTTCTACAATTTATATGCTGCCCCCTCCTGCGGCTCACAACATGAGGAGTCCTGCCTCAGGCATCTCGGGGTGGCTCACAACATATTAAAACATTTCAAAACATTAAAACATGTTGGGTTGGTGGCGAGGAACAAGGCGCAGAATGACCCACACAAGCAGCTCACGGTGTGATGACAGGGGCTACGAGAACAGCCAAATTGGGGCTGCACAGATAAGAGAACAGCATCACAAGAATGGGAGGAATACATATTGGCAGCCCCTGGAAATCGCCGCCAATACCTTCTTCCAAACCCCCCCGGCCAAGGAGAGATGATCACCCCCTGCAGGAATGATAACACAGACAGCTCTGTTCATAACAAAATAAACATTTATTCTAAGAAGCAGGATCAAACTAGGGATGCCTCCCCTGGGTCCTACTCCACTGAGCACTGGGCCCGGGAGAGGTCATGGAGCTGCCTCCGAATGTCCAGGAGGACTTGCACCATCTCTTGGCACTCCTGGGCCCTCTCCCACATGACTGCTCGCACGGAAAGAGAGAGAGATCCCAATGAAGCATGCCCCCCCTCAGCACACATCCCTTGTAACCCACAGCACAAAAAGGGTGGGTGATATGAAAGCATGAAGTGGGGTCACTCACAGGCCTCTCTGTAATGGCAGCTTCCTTCTCAGAAGTCAGCCACCACTGTTTGCAGGTCCTAAGCTATCTCAGCAAGGACTTGTAGTCCAAGAACAACGGAATCTGTGATAAGAACAAAACACATGTCCTTTAGGAGTAGATGGGGGTAGATGCACAGAACATGCACACAACCCATACACATCCCCGAACACCCACAGGTAGCTCCACGCAGGGTGAGGGCCGGCCAGTCCATGATCATCGCTGCACCTACCCCATCATGGAGCAAAATGCAGATGTATCGGGTCAGGGCCTAACAGGGACAAGATCAAGGTGCTGAATACACTTAACGGGCTGGTCACCTCCTCTGTCAGCCATGGTGCTGTTGAACCTAATGAGGGCACAGCGGGGCACATGGAGAGGCATGGCCAGGGCCACAACCAGACCGTGTGTGGATCATCACAGTGAAGCTAGGGTGAGAGAAAGGAGCAGGACATTAACCCAGAACAGAGCTGATATATGGCCCACAGGCAAGGGGTAACCCCAATAATAAGGTACACGGAGGGAGTGCTCAATCCCACCCATGAAGGCCATCCATAGCAGCCATCACAGATGGAAGGGATGCAGCACTCCAACAATACTTGTTGGCCATTGAGGTGCTGTTTAGAGGCATCCTCAGTTTGCAGAGGGCATGCATAATGTGGTTTCAGCACGCTACTCAACACTGCTCCTCCATGCTGGACACACAGTTCAGTCTGTTCAGCTGCAGCACAACCCGCAGATGGTGCAGGGTATGGGTGAGATGCCAGGCAATAAGGCGGCTCTACAAGGCCAAGCAGATGCAGATGGACACCATGCTGAGGGGGGTTTCCCATGCAGCCAGATTCCTACTGTTATGTATCAATTAGGCAATATTGGCCATGATCAGAGACACAAGCAGGATCAGGTTTGGACAACTCAGTTCAGTTTATTCAGCCTCAGGCTGACACTATCCAAATAGGCCCATGAGAATAAAATTGTCAAAATCACTTTCTAAGCAGAAAATGTATTTCCAAGGTCACAATAGAAAACCCCAGGCAGCCACTATCTCTGAGAACACAGAAAGAGGCCTAAGAGAAACAAAGGGAGTTTGTAAGAAAGGGAGGTGCCCTCCCCTACGAATAAACAGTAACTCCCTAAAAACTCCCTGAGAACTCCAAACTAGCTTGGTGGCTATGCTCCAAGTGATAGCATAATGAATAGTCAGCTTATTCTTTGCACCTGGCAAAGGGGACCTTGCAACATGTATCCCTAATAAATAAAGCTATAAAAGGGAAAGCCCAGCCCCTTACCCCTTGTCATTAGCGCTAGCGGCCACTAGCATCGCAGTGAGCCATGTGGGCTTTTGACCCTTACCGTCACTCTCAAAAGTTCCAGAGACCCCCGGGCCAGCTATCTGCTGGGCCCTCTCCCCTTCTCCTCTGAACCAGCCTGCGTCTTGGACTGTGCCTCTGACACGTAAGATATCATGGGTTACTGGGGTTTGTAACTGAGAACACTGCCATGTTCAGATGTTAAGTGGCTATCCAATAAAATTGAGTTGAACCTATATACTTTGGCTTGTTAATTGGCAACCTTTGATCCCGTTTGGGTAAATTGAGGTATGCCACCTCATTTATTCATTTCACTACCATGGACATGGCTCATCCGTGGCATTCAGACCATCCCAACTGAGAGAAGGGCGTGGGTCCAGTATAGGAGCGAGGATTGGTGGAGACCATCTTGACCACCTGGGGGATGACCAGTGAACAGAGTACTTTAGGATGCCCCGAAGTCTATTATCCTGCCTTGCTGGTATCCTATGGCCACACCTCGAGAAGGAAACCACCAACATGTGGGACCCCATACTGGTGGGAAAGCATGGCCATTTGGAGGCTGGCAACCCCTGATTCCTGCTGCAGTGTGGCACAGCAATTCAGGATGAGAACCTCCATGGTCACCAAGGTCCTTAATGAGGTGTGCACGGACATGGTGGAGGAACTCATGGAGTGGGTGATCCAGCTGGTTGACCCTAAGGAGGTGATTGCTGGATTCACCGCAATGGGCTTTCCCCACTGTGTCGGGGCCATAGATGGGACCCAGATTCCTATAATCTGTCCCCCTAATAGCAAGGATAACTATCTGAATTGAAAGGGTCAGTCCTCTATCTTTCTGCAGGCCATCATGGACCACAGGCACCTCTTTCTGGACATCTTTGCCAGTGTCTGGAAGGAGCCACGATGCACAGATCTTCTGTACCTTGCCATTCTTCCCTAGGATGTACATTGGGGAAATTGCCCCAAATATATTCCGGGTTATTAAGGGCATGGCCATGCGTCCAGTTATTATTGGAGATGCAGCCTATCCTATCATGCCGTGACTAATGAAGGCGTACCCAGTGCCATGAACACTTGCCCAGGTGCTCTTCAATGCCAAGCTGTGCTCCGCCCACTGAGTACTTGAACATGCCTTTAGGGTTCTGAAAATGCGGTGGTGCCTCCTATGGAATAGGAACAAAATTGATCTGGATAAGGCCCCCATGCTTGTAACTGCGACTTGTATCCTGCACAACAACTGAGAAACCCGGTGGGGGGGTGCCCTCGACTATCCTCTCCAACTTTGTTTGGATGATCCGGTTCCCCTGTTCCAACGGGGCCATAACGGTACAGGGAGGTGCATATCGCATGCGAACTGGGACGTCCTTTCTTGCCACATTGCCTGCATGGAGGACAGTAAGTAGCCAACTGCTTCCTCACCACCCTCCATGGTCTGCACCCATCTGTAAATAGGTTAATGGGCATATGTGTGTTGTTTCCACATCAAATACCTCATTGGGCCTATGATGACCATCCTTCTTTGCTACAACCATTTAAGAGGGCTATCCCTGGGTTTTGGATGGAAATCCCATGGAGGGGAACCCTGTCCCCATTGTCTGATCCATTTCTTATTCGGGGAGGGCAAAGGGATTGCATTTCACACCTGTGGCCAGCGGCAGCCCTAGACTGAGGGAGCCTGGGGCAGTGCCCTGCTCCCACTCTCCCCCGTCCCCGGTGCCACTGACAGTAGCGCTCACTAGCTCTACTGTCAGTGGCACCTGGAACTCAGAGCAGCGCGGCGCTCCCATGTCAATTTCAGGCTGCGCTGCCGGCAGAGACAGAGGCAGAGAGAGAGCGCTCAGTCAGTGAGCGCTAGCCTCTGCCTGCCCTTCTGGGACTCCAGAGTCTGGAGTCTCAGAAAGAAGGGACAAACTTAGCCTGAATGCGAGCAGGGCGGCTTAGCGTTCAGACCAACTGCGCCGGCAGCTTTGCATTGAGCCCTATGGGTTAAATGCAAAGCCTCAGTTGGGCGTTCGGTGGCGGCGTTCGGCGGCGGGAGGTGCTGTAGGCACATGCTTGAACTGAGTTAAGCATGCACTCTGCAGCACATCTCCCCACCGAGCGCCAGCCCGGTAGCCAGTCCCCGGGAGGGACCCCCGCGACAACGCACAGTAAATAAACGTGCGTGCAGGGTGTGTGTGTGTGCTGGGAAGCAGAGGCTAGGGGTCTGGGATGGAAGGACCCACCTTCTCCCCACCCCAGTCTCGCACACACTCTCTCCCCCCCCCTTCCATGATCCCAGGCCCTCAGCCTGGGAGACACTGGGGAAGGGGGGGGTGAGCAGGGGGACTCAGGGAGCAGAGACTAGGGGTATGGGATGGAAGGGGGGGTAGGATGTGCGAGACTGGGGAATGAGGGGGAGGGTGGGTGTGCGCACCCACCCTCCCCCCCCTTCCATGATCCCAGGCCCCCAGCCTGGGAGACACTGGGGAAGGGAGGGGTGAGTGGCGGGGGGAACTTGGGGAGCAGAGGCTAGGGGCCTGGGATCATGGAAGGGGGGG
>QEPC01003915.1:16838-44090 GCA_003113815.1 Sphenodon punctatus | reverse complement strand
TTAACCCTGGGAACTCCTTGCTGCTGGGTTTTGCCAGTGTTATCCCAGTGTTATGCCGGTGTTTTGGGTGTTTCCCTGTGTTTTTGGTGTATAAATTATTTATTTTAAGCTTGATGTGCATGTAGACTGTATTTTCTTCCATCCGATATTAACCCTGGGAACTCCTTGCTGCTGGGTTTTGCCAGTGTTATGCCAGTGTTTTGGGTGTTTCCCTGTGTTTTGGGTTTATAAATTATTTATGTTAAGCTTGATGTGCATGTAGACTGTGTTTTCTTTCCATCCAACGTTAACCCTGGGAACTCCTTGCTGCTGGGTTATGCCATGCCACTGGCCTACCGTCCCCCTGGCTTCACCTACCGTCCCCCTGGCTCCGCCCCTTAGGAACGCCGGCCTTACTGCCCCAGTGCCCCTCCAACATCAAAACCCACCAGCCGCCCCTGCCTGTGGCCCATAATTTTCCCTCCTGGCCATGATCCCTGAGCCTACCATTCAGCCTGGTGGCCCATTCCACCTTGTGTGGAAATGCCCTGGCACTACTCTGTGGGTGAATTAACATAATGCACATGACGATGAGAGAGATTCCAAAAACGGAACGATGGCCACAGTTTCCCCGCTCATGCAGAAGACCTGATCCACCTCACCGTGAAACGGCATTGTGCACCGGGCCAACCTGGGGGATGTGGTAGGGGTGGAAGTGGAGCTGGTGCTCGCCTGTGACAGGAAGGCATAACTGTCATCTGTCATCTGGCTCTTCCTCTGCAGCTGCTCTATAGGGCACCATCCTCCATCCTTCCACAGGGTCCCACTGGCTTACTTGACTGTCAGAGGGGCCCATGGGTGTGGCCTGCCTGGTTCTTCTGGTGGTGGTGGTGGATGAGGAGGCAGCTGTGCTGGTGCTCACCTGTCAAGGGACATGGTACCTGTCAGCCCTCCCTTCTTACCTTCAGATCCCTCCTCAAGACCCACCTCTTCTGCTCTGCCCTCCCCGACTCCTCGCTCCCCTCACCTAACCCCTGCTGATACCCTCCATCCAGTACACTCTGTTACCTGAGATCTGTGTACTCATATCCTCACCACATGGAGCAACCAGCCATCATTCTTGATGTAACTAAGTCAAGCACGTGCACCTGGAACCTCACATCCTTGTGAATGTTACACCCCTTGTCTCTCTCTCTGTTCCCCTTCCTTCGTCCCCCCCCTCTCCCATCTCTCAGATTGTAAGCCCTAGGGCAGGGACCATGTCTATTCAATTACTTTGTAAAGCGCCAGGTACATTATGTACCTGGCTGGCACTATATAAATGCTTGTTAATAATAATAATAATAATAATAATAAATTAATAATAATGTTGCTCCCCCTCTGCGGCTCCTTGGGGCAATGTACCCTGCCCCTGCCAAGGGTGCCATGCGCTTACCTGGCTGTCGCTTTGTCCATCCATGGTGCTGGCTCTTTTCTTTTTGGGGGTTGGGGCCATGGGTGGGGTTGGAGTCAGCACGCCCATTTCTTTGGGTGCATTTCCTTTAAGGACTCTTGGACAGGCCGGGAATGTATTATGAGGGATGGGTGTTGTGCCTCTCTAGGCCTCGAGTGGCTTTTTTTCCATGGTGGTGTAGGACCTGACCCATAGGTGGGTGTTGTGCTCTGTCCCCATGGGCCGGATGAACACCCATCCCCACTCATATCCCCACATGCAACAACCCAGCCTTTTTTGTGGTTGCTCCACGTGAGGGAATGGGGTGTGCGTGGGTCGCGGTAGCATTCGCCCACCCACTGCCTCTTTTACACAGGCGTTTGCCCACGTGAGGGATGGGTGGCCCTGCATGGTAGTGTCTCGTTTAAAAACAGCCATTATGTCCCCCACCCACCTGGTCCATACTAGATTGTAAGTTCCTGGTGTAGGGGCCTGTCTCTAGTTATGACTGTTCAACACCAGGCACATTGCTCGTTCTATATAAATAATAATATTTATCTACTAGTTAATATTGCATGTGCCTAGTGTAAATAAAGTTAGCAATTAGATGCATCTAATTGCGCATTAACTGTCTGTGGCTTCTGGCTTGTGTGTGTCTTCTGTAATAAGATTGCAAAGTGTCCCAGTTCTTTCATTTGCAGTTGCTGCCAGAGATTTTTGCTCCATTCCAGATTCTATGGGAAACAACTGCTGGTGAAGGTGCAATGATATGGAACATTCTCAATCGGGGTGGGAAGCCTCCAACCCATGGGCCCTGGGACGGCCTTACCACAGGGCAGCCCAGGATGACTGCCACCAGCCCTACTCTTTCTGAGGCCCCCCACAGTGGCTCCTATCTTCACCAGGGCAGGGGAGCCCCACTCCCTCCTAGTGGGGCACCAAATGTGACCACCTTCAGGGCCCTGTGGGCAGTGCCCCCAAGGGGGAGGGGCCACCAGGGGCTACGCATTTTATCTTCACCCTGGGCCCTGCAAATTCTAAGGCCAGCCCTGTATGGTCCACTTCCAGCCTGCAGGCCCCTTCCATCTAGCCTACAGTGGCTTCCTAGTCCTTCCACTTTTCCTACTGCAGGCCGAGGAATGCTGGAGCTCTGCCTCTGCAGAGTGCTCCTGGAGCAGCCACACTGCCCTGTCCCAACAGAATGCTCTAGCCTTGCAGAGCTTTGGCTAAGTTTGGATCTGGCCTGGAATGAGGAGAAGACCAGCCATTCCACACCTCTCTTCTAAACCACTGTCTTCTGGGACACTGGTCCCAAAACGTCTGCTTCTGTGACCACATTTTGAAACTTAAATATAACCCCATGTCCCCAAAGAGCAACTAATACATGAAAGTATAGTAAATAATATTAATCAGGATTGTGATCCCATCTGCAGATTGTGGCTGAAAAAAATACATGCAGCCACCACTGCAGCTGCAATTCTGGGGGTGGGATGGTCACTATGATAGGACTTGGACTTCTCTGCCCCACTCTTGGCTGGCTTTGACTCAGTTTTTCCACTTACAGCATTCACTGGACCAGCTCCCTCCAGAATGGTGCCAGTCTGTAAAGGGTTAACCCTCTCTGTCACACCAATTTCAGAGCTTCCCAAACACAGAAATTATTACAAGGATTGACTGAGTCTCTAACTCAGAATCGTCCCACTGTGTCACCCCAGTGTCAGGTATCCATTCAAACACACAGGACTTAATTAAATAATTTTAATTTGTGGATCAAGATTAAAATATAGTGCAAGATTGTGACAGTGCAATATAACAAAAGAATATGAAGATAACACAATTCTATCATACATTGTGAGTTTCTAAGCTATATCTCACCCTATGCAGTTACATGCTTAAAAGTTCAGTTCTCAGATCATTCTTTTTTTATTATTATTTTAATTTTTTATTAAATTCAAAAAGATTACAAACAGGGACAATGTGTCCCTAATTCAATTTTCTATTGAACACTTATGAAACCTAAACATTCATTCAAACACATCCAAAATGACCACTTCTTTGTACAAAGTTCTTAAATTCAGTATCCCATTATGGTTATGTTACAGATATAGAGGAAGTAAATAAGACACACTACTTTGAGACTATTTTCTCCCCTGTAGAGTTCCCAGTGCAGCAGACCATTTAATGGAAAAGTCAATGATACTGCCTTTAAGCTCTGCAAGCGTTTTTCTCATAGTAGCATTGTGCCAAAGTCACGCAGTCCATTAATCTTTAACTGAATCCAAACTGCCTCTCCAGTTTATTGCCAAAACATAAAATCCTGCAACAATTCCCTACATATGTCTCTATATTGTTCCATAAGGCGAAGTTCAGGAAATAATCCCAAGAACACTAATTCCGGTTTGAATGGCAAAGTACAATTCACCACTTCTCTCATCTGTTGCCATATCCACCACCAAAACTCCTTCATGTAAGTATGTTGTCACGAAGGAACATAGGGTCACACACGTGTGATACTGGCCTACATGTAGACTACAAGTCTAGTAAATATGTAAAGCAGAAGGTTCAACAGCTATGTAATGTTACAATTAGGAACTGTAAAACTCGATTCATGATGAAGCTCCAGGAAATGGAAAGACAGTTTGTGGATTCACCCCACACAGCTGGCCAGAGACATTTAAAATGCTAATGCAGGCAGCCATTGCCTACGTGCAAGAGGCACAGAAAGCTGATAGAGAGAACAAAAGGGATTCTAGAAGCCCTGAGAAGATATGAGGGGTTTCCTCCTAAGGATATAAGGAGTTGTACCCGAGAGGGGAGGAGTGACTCTCGGGAACTCACTCAACATCTTGCAGCCAGGAGGGCTTAGCGGAACCATGAACTGAGAGGCATGATTTTGCTTTCTACCAACTAGAGACCAGTGCCCAGCCATTCTACATCTATGACTGAGGAACCAGAACTTATGGACCTTGTAGGGTAAGATGCTTATTTAGGAACTCAACCAGTATAGATTAGGAATGGTTTATTTACCTTTTGATTTCTAGTTAATATTTACCTTTGATTTCTAGTTACCACTCTGTGTCAACAATCTTGCTTATGTAAATCAATAAACTGACTTCTTATCTTTATGAAGAAGTGTCTGTGTCTAACATTGGAACGCAAGTGAGCAACAAGGGCTTTCAAACTCTTGGGACCCCAGAGATTAAAGCGTCTGTAAACTGGAAGGATCGGGCCCTTGGGTGACAAAGGAGTTGCCCCTGCTGCAGGATTGAATCAGTCAGAGAGAAAACTGATTCAAGTGGGCTGTAAGCAAAACTAAAACAACAAACTCAGCGCACTCTGTTCAAGGATCTGCTTATTCCCCTCTCAGAGCTGAGTTCCAGATGGTTACTGGTGCTCTCAGTCTCTGCAGGTATGGGATTTACTCCCCTCAGAGGATTCCCCTCTACTTTGTACACATTGGTTCACAAACTGAGCTTAACCCTTCACGTTGGGGTGCCAACTGTCACGGGTTGGAGGGTCCGCACCCCCCACTTTACTGGGTTTGAGTGACTCAGTTTCCCTCGCTTACAGCCCACTTGAATCAGTTTTCTCTCTGGCTGATTCAATCCTGCAGCATCCCCCCACCCACCGTTGTGGCGTGCACACGGATGGCCCCTCTCACTGCACACTCGCCCACACACCCAGTGGGAGGGGGTTGGCATCCATGCAAAAAAGGCCTAAGAGAGCCTAGATTGGTTAATATCTCTTGCTCTCCATGACTGCAGACTGAACAAGGGATCTGGAAAGCATTGTCTACAGTGAATTGCATAACACATTCTGCTTCAGGCCAGGGTGCAACGCGTGTCTGTTTTCCAAGGTCTTTTTCCAGGTGGGAGGAGAAAATGTTTAGTTGTGTGGACTTGGGAGGTCTCGGAGAAGATAGATGCACTGCGATTTTCCACAGATGCTTTTACGTCAAACACCAAAGCTTCTCTGATTGTAGATTGTGTCTCTGGTTAAATGCAAGTAAAAAGGATTGGATGGCTCAACAAGCAGCTCTCTTTATACATTGATAATCTGTATTTTCCTAGGTCCCTGATGGGGGGAGAAGGGAGGGGATGTTATGACATGCATCTTCTTTTGGATGTTACTAATAGATATCACATATTGTCTCACAGTTATTGAAACGGAACTGATAACTAATAAAGATTTTTTTTTAAAAACAACAACAAAAAAACCAAGCAGCTCTCTGCTGAACCTGCTGGCAGAGGGCAGGATTCTGGAATGATCTGGCAGTAATTTATTTGCTGCCAAGGTTCAGACCCAAACAAGTCTCAAAGGTCCCAGGTCTGTGGCACAGAAACCAGAGAAAGGAATTGATCTCTTTGTGGCTTCTCTGTAAATTGAGGAGAAAAATCAATATGGATCTCTCTAAAAACTCCCCAACAACTCAGCCCCTTCCCTGGCACTTTTACCTCTAGGCCCATGAACCCTCTGAGGGAGAGGGCACAGCTACCAGGCAACATGTTGCCACAGAGGCTCTGGACTGTTTGTTTGCATGTTTTATTTACCACTCGATTACTAGTGCTCCAGTGAGCCCCAAACCTCTCCAAATGAAGCTACAGGGCAGGGAGCCGCACCACCCTTAACCAAAATGGCAGTGTAGCAGGGATGCCTACCTCACGGTGCAAATATAAGTAGGATTAGGACAGCAGGTCCAGGGCTGCAGATAAATGAGAGCAGGGGCTGGCGATGTTGCCGACTGGGCAGAGGCAGCAGAGCTGGACATGAGGCAGGAGGTGCAGAAGCTGAGAGGGGTGTCAGGACAGCTGGTAGGTCCAGACGGGATAGCAGCAGGATGGACAGGGCCGGCTGGCAGGCAGGTGGGTGGGTCAGATGGAACTGATCAGCTGGCAGGCAGGTCAGGCCGGAAGGCTGAAACAGGCATAGTTGCTCCAAGGCAACAGTAGGACTTGATAAGGGGGCAAGAACAGACTCTGAAACTTGGGGATGTGATAGGACCACAAGAACAGGCACAGGTGGCAGCATAGCTGGCTCCAAGGCAACAGTAGGCATGGTTACATCCGAGGAATTAACTCAAAGACAAGCTAGTGCACACAGACAAGAGCTGGGGTTTCACAACTGCAGGGTGGGGCCTGACCAAGGTGTCATTGACCTCTTTGGACAAAATGACATAAAATTGCCATACCTACCACAGTAGAAACAGAGCCCTTGGATTTGTTGATGCTGGGTAGCCAAAGACGTGTTGCCCCCAGTTGCATGGGCTCTGGCAGGTCAAGGGAGCCAGGAATCTGATCACCAGGCACAGAAGTAACAGGTCAGGAGGAAATGCTGGGGACTCAGGCACAGAGTAACCAGAAGGTAATCCAAGACCACCACACCTCGCCCCCTCCCATGTTTCCTGGCAATGATCTCCAAGGCATCGATCAATCTGTAGAGAGAGCGTGACAGTCAGGGCACCTCCACCCTGGGAGAGGTGAACTGCCTCATTCCAGCCAGTATCAGCTATTAACTACCAAAACTCAGCTACATACATAGTGACAGGCCCATGGCCCTGTGGAAGCCCCTGAAGGGCAGCTTCTACAATCCAGGTGCGCTGAGGTGCATCCATGGCCTTCAGGAATTCTTCAAGCTGTCCCAGTAGAGGGCTAGAGTACTCTAACAAGGTGCATGCCCAGGCAAGCGCTAGCCTAACCAAAAGGCTAATAAGTCCCACCCTGGTTTCATCTCAGGCATAGGTCTGGGGGCATGTAATAGGGAGCAGCCTGGAAGGGCTGCTGCCCCTCTAAAAGTAAAGTGTGCCAGCCTGAGGACTGGGCAGGATGGGTGGTAAGTAAATGATATGGGCTTGGCAGACCCGGCCCTGCAAGAATTGGAAAATCTCCAGTTGACTGGGAGTAATGCAGAGTGGGCAGACACTGGCCCTTTAAGCATGGAGAAGCTGGAGCCTAGCCACACCCACTCTGCCTGTATAGGAAGAGGCAACCTTGCTGAGAAGGTCAGACTGTGTCTAGCTGAATAGAATGGAATAGAATAAAATAATAACAGAGGCAGGGCAAGGCGAGGCAGTGGGGATGGGTCTGCTGACAAAGTTCTGAAACCCTGCTGAAGCAGTTAAGACCGCTTTCCCATGCTGCTGCTTGTGCAGCCTTTGGTGTTGTGGGAGCTTGTGCTATTTAAATGTAGCCCAGCTCCTGTCTTGTGGAAAAGGAGGAAGTGCGGCTCTCTTGCCAGTAAGCTCGTATGTTGGACATGGTAGTGAAATCCTGCCCTGTCCAATGCACGAGGTTGCTGGCGGGAGAGTTGTACTTCCTCCTTTCCCATGAGATGGGAGCTGTGCTTCATTTGAATAGCGCATGCTCTGGCAGCGGCGCCAAAAGCTGCTCGTGGGACGGGAGCTTGCGGTAAAAGGTTGCTCGTGCAAAAGAAGGCGAGGAGCCGCTTACCAGAAGAGGTAAGAGGAGCTGAGAGTGCTGACCTGAGGCCTGGAAGCAGTGAGTGCCAGCTTGGGGATTCCTGCCTGGCTAGGAGAGACTTGGGTGGAGTTAGTCATGTTGTCTATGGACTTGGTGAGTGTGGAATAGGTAACAAAGACTTTGAGTAATTCCCCTAAAGACTGTGACTGTTTGGCAATGATCCTGTGGGGGCTTATTCTGGGGCCCTCCACCCTGTTATAGGGCACAAGGCACAAAAGGCAGCATTGGTTGAGAATCCCCCTGTATTTCCAGGGGTCCCCAGAAAACATATCAAGGAGAGGAACCTTAGGTTCCTGGGGTGCCACAGTCACAGGGAATGGAAGGGCCTGAATTTTCTCCTGCAGGGTTTTAAATTGGGCTTTCAGCGCCACATTTTCTGCCTGCAACGAGCTCACGGTGCTCCCTTGCTTTTGTGGCTCTGTGGTCAGGGTAAAACCTGGTACTGGAGCTGGCACATCAGACCCAGCACATGGTCAAAACCAGGAAGGCAGTCCAAACAGGCAGAATTGGACAAAGGCAGGCTAAGAGGCAGGTTCTCAAGCTCGGACCAGGAAGCCTAACTTTTTGCTCTTTCTGCTTCCTGCCATGTGCTTTATACTAGCAAGAACCAATTGGGGATGGATGGGAGGAGTCCCCCTCAGCTTGTTCAGACCGTGGGGCAGGACCAGAACAAAGGCTGAGGAGGGCCTCATGGGTGGTGCTATCTGAGACTTGAATTCTGATCTTTTTGTGTCCCTCTCTCCTGAAAGAGGGACTTTGGGTGCTGAATCCCACGGTCCCCCTTTTAGGGAGTCAAAGAGGGACTGTTCCTCCTCAACAGGGACTGTGGGGAGGTATGGGATTGTGGCAGCAGTGCAAGGAAGCAAAGGGATTGGTGGTGTTGGATAACCAGAGACACAATCATTGGGGTCGTCTGGGGGCAAAGCAAGTGGGAAGTGAAACCAAAGAGATCTGGTGTAGGCAGGTACCAGCATGGTGGGACTACAAGAGCAATTGCTGAGAGATTGGAAGCAAATTTAACTTCTGAAGCAGTGAGTGAGTCACATGAATGAGGAGGATGTACTGGAAAAGAGGATATAGAGCTCTAAGTACCATGTAATGATTAATGTTGTGTTCCTGAATCTGTACTAAATTGTAGTGGGGAAATAAGTTTCATAATAGTCATGTGTAGCTGGCTAAATCAGATTAGTTGGGATTGGAGTATAAATTGGATAATTTTAAATATAATTAATTTGGTTAATTGTGTTCCTCCTCTTCCCTATTAAATCTCTTGTTCCTTATTTTTATAAGTCTGGCCTAAGTGGTAACTTTCCCCTGCTTCCCCATTTGGCTGTGCCCTTGCCTCTTCTCACATTCGTTGGAACTATACTATCACCAGGCATTGCAAGAGACATTTTTCAGCTGCTGCACCATTGCAGGTTCATCTGTCACAATGCAGCCCAGCAAGCAGCCCATCAGCTTCCCAAAGGCACAGAAAAGCAAGAAGCCCCTTTGATTCAGTCAGGGTGGGTCCATTTGATAAACAGAACAGCCATGGCCAGAGATCAGGTACTCTGGTTAGAGGTTTATCCCTTTCTTTGCTTGTGTAGGCTGTGTGTGCCATCCTGCAGCCCTCGCACACAGCAACCCAATGCGCAGCTTTCTGTGACTCTTCATGCTGCATTCTTGTGGGTATGAAAGCCCCCTACGTCTCTGATCCTTGGGAACAACCCAGTAAGTGAACTCTCAGCACTGTGCAAAATCTAACACATGGCTGTCCAACTGGTGCCCTGGTGGCTGGATCTAGGCTCCACCGACTCCTGCCTACCCCTCTGCACCACTCTGGGAGATTTTTGTGCAATCCAGGTCCCCTAGCCATTTGCTAAGTGGCAATCCAGCCAGTGGCTACCAAGAAGTTGGACAGTCCTGGTCTAACAGGCACTTTGGGTAGCATTGGTGTAGCATTTCTTGTCTGTGAGAGCTAAACTAGTATAGAAATTTGATCTCTGCATCACTCCCTCAGATGACACGTACCCCATTAACACGAGGACAGCCTCATTTACTCAGGTAATATTGTATACAGATGAGCTGTTGCTAGGGTTGCCACCTCTCACAGTTTCCCTGAGACTCCCATAGGTCAAAATGGGAGTCTCAGGATTAAACTGCAAAAAGTGGCAACTTTCGCTGTTGCTAGATTTCTTTTTAATAAGAAAAATAATCTGAAAACTCAAGGTATAAATGCTATGTACAACCAGCAGAGCTGTACTGTAATTGCAGGGCCTCTGACTGCAGGTTTAGACTGCTAGGAAATTCATCCAGCGAGCAGCTTCTTGCCTGCTATTACCTGGGAAGTTATGAGGGTGACTGAATGGTGCTATTGTTGTGTCTGAAAGTGACTTCACTTTATAAGCAACCTGTGGTACAGGCCAGCCTTATGGAGAAAAGATGCAGCCTCAGGAAAAATCTAACTCAGGCAAATTTGATGGAGCCCTCATTTCCACACTCAAATCATTGGCTCAGCACCCACTATCTGAGCTCCCCTCCTGTACATTGCTACCTGGGACTCCCCACTCTAGGTATTTTTGCCTGAGAAAATCCTTTCTGATGCTGTGACAGTTTGTGTATATTTATTTTTTCCAGCTTCCTAGCTGTTGGATTATACTTCCATAATTAGGAATGTAAAAAGGGTTAAGATGCTAGGCAAGTGAAGGACAGGCATATGCAGAATTGAAACAAGGAGGCCCATTATCCTAGGCTGGTGGGCTGCGCCTGACCATGCTCTGATCTGGGATATGGTTTCTACCTCCCTCCAAGAAAAAACCCAGAGGGGTGGGACCATGGTGGAGGGGGTGGGGTAAAGGGATAGTTCCTGGTGTGAGATCCACGCTTCTGACACCACAATGAATTACATGGGCAGGGCAAACACTGGAAAGGGGGCAGGGCAAAGGAGCTGTCACATCCCTTTTCTGACATAATCCTGCCCTTGCAAAGCATCATGACATTTCATAGACTGGGGCCACATCTGAAAGGCACAAACAAGTCTCTGTAATCTACCTCCTTTCTGACCTAGCTGCACCTTGCGGCTTTGATTCTCTATGTTCCCAAGGACCTCATTGTCTGACCAGGAGAAATCTGGGCTTCCTCTGGAGACTGAATCAAAACCCAGAATCTCAGGGGTGAGATCTGGAGATGTGCAAGCCCTAGTCTGAGCCTGCTAGAAAGAGGGAAGACTCCTCTTTACAGCCTAAAAAAGGGGCAGAGCAGAGTGGTGTTAGCAGGTGTCAGGGTGTGCTCAGCATACTGACAACCAGCAGAAGGCACTGCCACAGAGTAGCTGTCTGGGTGGAAGCCAAACTGAGTCAATTGGCAGTCAGGCTAGTCTGAATCTGTCAGCAAACCAGGGGGGTGGGCAGGAATACAGAGGTGTGGTTGGAGGCCAGAACAGATCAAATCCAAAGGATGAAAAGCCAGCATCAAAACCAGGGAATCAGTGGAGTCAGAGTCAGACAGCCAGTGTGCGGGTCAGTATTATAGAGTCAGTCCAAGTGTGGCCAGAAACAGAGGCTAGCTAGCCTGGAATGGGCCCCCTCCATCCTCCGAGCATTAAGAAAAGCAGCTGTTTCAGAGAGCATGCGCCCCCCCCCCCTCTTTCCAGGCTTGAGGGGCTTTCGTGCAGCTGCACCACCTGTCTCTAATATATACACCCTTGGCCAGGAAGCAAGGGAGCGCAGGCTGAAGGCAGGGCAAGATGAGAACTGGCGAGAGTCACAGGGCAGATAGGCCGTAAACCAAGACCTTCTGGTTGCTCAGACACCTCCCATTTCCTGTCATGGTCTTTTAAGCAGTAGGTCAACCAATGGGAGGCAAGGACAGTGTTGCCTGAATCGTGGATGGACAGGTCTCTAGTAGCCTGCACGATTGCCAGCAAAGGGTGATGCTGAGTTTAGAGTAACTCCGTTAAGATGCTGGAGCCCAGGTTCTAGCCTACTGGGACCTGTAAGGAGGGGTGGATTCAGACTGGTTATTCTTTATATGGGGTGAAAGGGGACAAGGAGGGTTCCACAGACAGTGTCAGCCTCTAGGTCCTAGAGCTGAGGAGAAGAACCAGGTGAAAAAGGAAACCTGTGGTGATAGCCTTGTGCCCTGAACTGTGGTCTTGGGGTAGGATGTGGACACTATTTGTCTGACTAGGGTTGCCACCTCTTTGGGTTTGATGCAGAGACCCCTGGCTCCAGGTTAAACCCCAAGGTCTCTGGGTCAACGTTGGGGCTTCTGGTAGTGCCCCATTCCCCCTAGAAGTGGCAGCAGCATGGATTCTGGTAGCCTAGGGCTTCCGCTAGGGCCCCCTCCTGGTCTGAGGCTCCTTAAGCCAGCATCAGGAAGGGGACCCCGGCAGGAGCCTCAAGCATTGCTGCAAGACTCCACACTCCCAATGCTGCTGGGAAATGGGGAGCACTGCCACTGCTGCCTGGAGTGGTGGTGGGCACTGCTGTCGATCCTGTGGATGCCTTCCCCACACAACCCAAAGGCTCTGGCCCTGCCCCCACCTGGCGGAGACCATATCAGAAAAGGGGCAGGGCAAGAGGGCTGTCCTACCCCCTTTCTGATTTAACCCTGCCTGCCCCCTGTGGAGCTTAATGATATCACAACACTCTCCGGGGGCAGGGTTATGTCAGAAAGGGGATGGGATAACCCCTTTGTCCTGTCACCACTGACATGGTCCTGCCCCCTCCAGGTTGCTTCTCAAAGGGAGGTGGCCACCCTATGTCTGGCCATCCCCATCAGGCTTAAACTGAGTTCTCTAGCCAGGGAAAAGGGCCACATCAGAAAGGAGCAGGCTACTTCCATTGCCCCACCCCTTTCCAAAATGGCCCCATGCCTTTCTGATCTCCCACTCCTTGCAGAGTATTCTACATCATAGTTCTCCAAGGGGAGGAGTCCATCTCGTTTGGAGCAGGGTCTGCATCATGCTCCATGCCTTTAGGCTTGGGTTGCACTTGGGCCTGGACTGAGTGATTGAGCCCATGTTTTGGCAGCAGCAGTGAACCAGCTGAAGAGCAGATCCTCTGCTCTGGGGCAGACATGAGACTGTCAGGGGCCAACAGGGGGGCAGAGTGTGCAATCTGTTCAAGGACTCCTCTATTATGGGGGGAAAAAAACTGTTGGGATTTGGCTGTTTAGCCTCTATTTGTGTCTCACCCTAGATTTCTGAGAACAACCAAATCCATTAGTGCTGTTTGTGCTTGTGTCAGTGATATTGTGTTAAACTGCTGGTCTAATAAAAGTGCTCATGGCAGAAGAGGTTTGCTTAAATTCACCTGGTTATCAAGGCCTAGATAATCTGGGGAAACGGGCTTCCCCCAGAGCCTCCAGGCCTTGTCTAGTCAGGGTCTGGCCACAGATGAAAGGTAAAATTTGCTTGGGAAGTAAAATCTTGAGCTGTCCCTGCTCCTGGGGGATGAGATCCTCGGGGTAAGTCATCCAAGCTGCATGATTTTGTGGCAATTATCAGAGCCCCCTAAATGCAGATCCTTGAAGCTTCCCCCAGAGGAGATAGCACAAGAACAGGATTGGGGGAGATGGGGGACGTTCTGGTATTTGGCAGAGATGACTGGTGAGGTTACAGCTGGGAGGGGGCATCGCTTTCAGCTTTGTGGTGCACTGCTCTCCTGGTTAGAGCTGGGAATACTTGTGGATTCTAGGCTCAGGGGAGAGGGTTATAAAAGAAAGGATATTATGGGCTATTTAAGGAGTGCCAGGGTTAGGCTAAGGCAGTGATGTCAGGTATTTATCCCCACATTATACTGGGTGATCACTGCAGCTGCTGCATTATCCCAGCTCCCCCTTTCCCACTGCATCCCTGAGGCATATGGGTCACAGCAGCCCCTGTGGCTATAATAAAGCACAGCAGAAGCCTTTGCTGGGAACGTCACAGTGCATTTATTTCTGGAAGCATTTCTGTAGAGAGTTTACACTTTGGTTATAACTAGCACCCAGCTCTGTGAGGAGGGGTTGGGGAGAGGATGTCTTTGGAGGGAAGAGGAGGCAGCTGTGGAGTGAATGGCATGCAAGGGAGGGGCAACTAGCCTGTTAAGGCCTTTCCCACTCACGCTCCCCAGCAGGTGGCAGGAGAAGTTCAGCACTGGGAGGAGAGCCACAGCAACCTGACCGATGATGGGGGGGGTGCTTCAGGCAACGAGCAGCAGGGAGCTTCTGTGTCATGGACACAGATTCCAGGGTGAGGCCAGGCTAGAGTCTGCTCTCACTAGAGCTGTGCTATTCGCTTCTGTTGCAGAAGGCTTTGGTGCTACATGAACTGCACCTCCTGCGTGAGATGCGATGGGACTGGATTTCTCTAGAGACTCTCTTGTTCCTGGAGAGACCAGTCCCCATTCTACAAGACCAGGCACCCCCACCCTGCTACCTCCTCCACAGCAAGGGTAAGATGCCAGCAGTGACTCAGCACCAACAACATGAACCACTAACACTGGAGGTGGGGAACCTTTGGCCTGGGAGGCAATGTACTCTGTGGTCAGTTTTTATTTGGCTCCTTTCCAAGTCCTGGATCTGCCCTAGGATCCCGTCCCTACCCTCAAGCAACGAAAGACTCCATGCTTTGGGACTCCATACCCAGGCCACTTACAATACTGCATTAGAAGACAGCAAGCCCTGCTCCTCCTGTCGAGATGAACTCCAAACTGACGGTAATAAAGGGTATGAGAAGCCAGCCGGTGTCAAACATGAGGTAGGAATGGTACGAGGCACAGGTAGTGCTGCTGCTGCTACTTGGCACCCCAGTGCCTGTCCCGTTGAGATGCTACCACATGGCAGCCGCAGTGTGAACCACAGAGGGTGTTAACAAACATGATGGTGGGCCACTTCAGCCTGCTCTGTCGTACTTTGGCCCAGACCTGGCCTGAATGTGTGCACAGGCACCAACAGATGTTGGTCTAGGATTGCCCTGGGCCATGTTGGCGGCTAGTCTGGGCTGTGATCCTGGAGACCTCTGGGGTCACAGCCCAGGCTAAGGTCCACCCGACTGGGGCAAAGCAGGCCAGATCGTGTTAACATGTCTGTTTCCCGCTGGCCTGAATTGGGTTCACCGTGGCCAGCCATCGTAGGCTGCCAGTCATGGCCGGGAGCAGGGCGCTAGGCCCAGCATGGGGGTGGGGCCAGGCGGCCAGATGTTTATGCGTCTCCTTGGGCCCTGGCTGCATGAAAGTTTGTTCCACAGCCTGTTGTGCGTCACGTCACATTGTTAACACCCGAGTCTCACACTGGCGTGCCCAGGGAACACAGTCATACCAGCACACGTATGTTGACTGACCCTAGGTGTGGTGGTCCGCCCCACACTGCAGTATAAACATCATGACTAATCTGGCCTTGCCCACCAGAAAGTCCCTTCTCTAAAACCCTGGTGCAGGGGGCATTTGGGACCCTCCAACACAGAACAAATGGATGTCTCCCCTCCCCCCACTGCCAACTCTACAATGGAGACTGCTGGTCTGAAGGGTAGGGTTGCCATCTTCCCCAAAGCTTTGACTTGAAGTAGGTGGGGCTATGCTAAAAGTGGGTGGAGCAATGGACTATCCCATCCCTTTCTGACATGACAATACCACTATGTAGCATTAAAACACTCTGCCAGGGGCAGGGCCACATCAGAAAGATGTCAGGAGAGCCTCTTTGCCCTGCCTCATTCTGATGTGGCTCTGCCCCCCTTCCCCACCACCTGGAAAAAAAATGGTCAGGTTATTCAGGGGAAATCGGAGCTTCAACCAGAGCCTAGAGATGACATCTCAAAACCTGGAGACTCTGGGTCAAACCTGGAGGGATGGTCTCTCTGGTGAAGGACCTTGTTTATCCCACACACAAACAGGATCCATCAGCAAACAACCCAGGGAACCAGCCCCTTCCACCACAATCCTGGATGATCCTGAAATTGTGCATTTCTGCATGGACCCTAGATCTGTGGAGCTGTGTATGCTCTTTGACTCTCACCGCTAGTTTTGCACACCATGGCCATGATCGACAATTCACTTACTCCAGAGTAGACCCATTGAAGCCCAAAGGGCATTAGAAGCATCTAGGAGCTTCCTTGCCTTCAGAACTTGTCACTCATGTGTTCATTGCTTAAAGATGTTGACTGACTTGCTGGTGGCCTGCTTCAAATCGAACTGGATAAAGGGAAGAAAGAGCTAGAAGGAAGCATGTCTCCAGCCAGCACACAGAGCTTCTCTTGGCTCTGTATTCTTTCCTTTCTCCTCAGTCACTTCCTCCCTACAAAAGAGAGCAAGCCCACAGGGAGCCCTGGGCCTGCAGGAGAAACTGCTTAGCAGGAGTGAGTCTAAAGCCAGAGAGCAGCACACAGGTGAATAATGACACTTAGCACTTGTCATCAGTGGCTCTCAAAGTACTTCATGCAAGTATGTCATTGCCCCCATTTTGCAGGGGGAGAGACTGAGGCAACGTGACTTGCCCAAGGTCACACAAATATCAGGGGAAGGAACAGAATCCAGGTTTCCTAAGTCCTGGTCCAGCATCCTGCCCACTGAACCACACTGCCAGCTGGAGCAAGTAAAGATGTCAAGTACAAAGCAAGGGAAAGGCATTCATGAAGTGTGGGAGGTGCAAACTCCTGGATAGGCTGCAGGCAAGATGTCACTGCTGTATTGCCACCCAACAGGTCTCCCTTCCTGCCCAGGAGATGTGGGAACCAAAGTTGAGTGTCTCAGCAGCAGCAGAAGCCACAAGGAGCCTTGTCATGACAGTTAAGCCCTGGTGACAGCTACAGGGAGAAAGGCAGAAGCTGCAGGGAGAGCCAGGGAGGATTCATGCCTAGGTCTTTTTTGCTGCCTGTCCTAGATCAGGACCTAGGCCTCGAATCCTTGCTCCTGGAGATTCCAGGAACCCTGGGGGTATGGATTAAAGTCCTGAGTCCTGGCAGCCTGGTCCCCAGAGCCATGTGCATGTGAGGTGGGGGCTTCAGAAGTGGAGGGTATATGCAGAGAGGGTTATGGTGATGGATCCAGGGAGACACCAGCTGAATGTGTGTATGGAGGAGATATACCTTTGTGCATGGCCCATGTAACATCTATGGACACATATATGACTTTACACTGGACTGGGCATGTGTGTGGTGGATGGAGAGTGCAGTGGGGAGCGTGGAGGTGCACTATCGTGAATAAGAGGATGTGTATAGCTGTGTCTGTGTGCATGGGCTGGAGGGGTGGGTGTGCACTGGGGGTGTAAGGAATGTGTATGATCATGAAGGAAGGGGCAGGTATGCACATGCGTGAATATAATGGACATGATCCACATCTGGATCAATTCTAGCCATATCCCGGGCTAGCAGTTTTTGCATGAAGGTGTGTTTGTTTGTGTGCTTGTGTGCACTGGTTCTGTCTCCCCATGGAGGGGAGTCTGTGCGAGTGTGCATGAGAAGATGAGTGTGTAGGGAGGGAAAGGAGCAGGTATACTAGACAGAGACAGGGACCACATTCACACCTGACGTGGTGGTGGCAAAGACCCGCGAGGCACAAGTGTGCCAGCGGGGAGAAGCCCGATGCTGGAAGTAGCTCCAGAGCGAACGGGGTTCTGCCGCAACTCTAGTGAGCAACACTGCAACAGAATCCCATTTGCACTAGCGTTCTTCCGGCATCGGGCTCTTCCCCGCTGCCATGTCTTTGCCTCACAAATCTTTGCCACGGCCGCTGCGTCAGCTCTGAATGTAGCCATAGTTCAGATTATCTCTTTTGTTGGACCAAATTGCATCGGTGAGTGTGTGCAAGCTTTTGGGCCACATGGGGTCCTCTCTCAGTTTTGATTTGTTACCAGCCTGAGGACGGGCCCTGTGTGGCCTGAAAGCTTGCACACTCTCACCAACACAAGCTGGTCCAATAAAAGAGATTATCTGAACTACTTTGTTTCCATCCAGTACTTTTGGGACCAACATGGCAACCACATTCTCTCTCTAGACTGTGCATATGCCATATACCCAGTTCTGTCTGTCACCTGGGCTAGCAGTCTATGCATGAAGGTGTATACTTGTGTATGTGCACATTGGCTCTCTCCACACCCTGGAGGGGAGACTGTGTCTGGGGCTGTGGGGCAGGTGGGGAACCTTAGCCTGAGTGACAGCAGTGCTCTGAAGTCCGCTCCAAGTGGG
The DNA here is from genome assembly GCA_003113815.1 of Sphenodon punctatus. Lineage (NCBI taxonomy): Eukaryota > Metazoa > Chordata > Lepidosauria > Sphenodontia > Sphenodontidae > Sphenodon > Sphenodon punctatus. Next base: position 26,059 of record QEPC01003915.1, on the reverse strand, counting down.
GACTCTGAGTGGAAGCACATCTCTGAATGCCTAGTGTCTAGGCATGAGGCTGGGAGGGAGTGGGAATCAGTCTTACAAGCTGAGGTCCACCACAATATGCCTGTAGACCAGTGTGTTTGCCTTGAAGCTGGGCACCAGCACGAGGTTCATGTCCTCCAGGGGGATGGTGCAGAAGGCCCGGGGGGCCTGAACGGAGAGTTCCTGGAACTTGATGAACTTTTGCTTCTCTTCATCCCAGAGGTAGATGTGGGTGAAGGAGAAGTCACTGCCCAAGGCCATGTACTGGCGCTGGGCCACCCTGAATGGCTGCATGACCATGGAGCCACGAGAGGGCAGGGTCTGCAGCTCCAAGAAGCGCAGTCCCTCCCACTTGACCACCTTGGAGTCACCAATGTAGCGGCTGAGGCACAGGTAGTTTTCCTTCTTGACCTTGAAGTGCTTGACCATCTGCACGTCCATCACCTCGGCCACCTCCCCTTGCTGGACGAACTGCTTTTGAGAGCGGTTCCACTGGTAGATGACAGGTGCCTGAGAGCTGCTGGAGATGATGAGGCGGGGCTTGCCATCATTCTCCACGTACTCCACATCTGTGTCACGGTGCCAAGGGTGCAGGGCCTGGTGGGAGTAGAATCCATTCTGGTTCCAGCTGTACAGGCTGGTGGAGCCGGCCTTGGAGCTGTCGGCAATAACAAAATACCAATCACCTTCGATCTGGAATGCCTCAATGTCATTGGGCTTGCGGATCTTTCGGCTGTCAATGTCCTGGATCTTGATGAACTTGTCGACGTTGGTGTCCCAGCGGTAGATGTAGGAGCCACCGAAGAGCTGTGCCACCACCACGTACAACTGTGACTCTACCACAATGGGCTTGCAGTAGACAGCTGAGTGAGCTGCAATGTGGCATAGAGGGCCAGTCAGTATGGCTGCATGGCAGGACAAGATCCCTTGCAAAGCTCCAACACATGCCACAGAAATGTGCTCTGCACCACAGCCCATCCCAATCCAAGTGCACATAGAAATCCAGTTCCAGTCATTCCTGTCACTCAAGGAACTACAGCAAGAGCCCAATCCAGCTAGGCACAGAAATCCAGTTCTCATCATTCTCCTCACTCCTAGAGCTACACCCAGAGCCCAATTCAGATAGGTTCAGAAATCTAGTTCCATTTGTTAAGAACATAAGCAGTGCTGTACTGGGTCAGATCAAGGTATCTCCCCAGCATCCTCAGTGGTGAAGACAGAAGCAAAGAATTCATTCAGCTTTTCTGCAATGTCCTTATTCTCCCTGAGCACCCCTCCCCACCAGGTCATCTAATGGCTCAACCGACTCTCTAGTAGGCTTCTTGATTCTGATATACTTGAAAACGTTTTTATTACTTTTTTCATCTTAAGTGAGTTGCTCCTCAAACTCCCTCTTGGCCTGTATATTAACATTTTATATCTAATTTAGCAATGCTTATGCTCTTTCCTATTCTCTTCATTGCCTTACAGTGGTAGCTGTAAGGAAGTTAAATGCACAACCACTCTCCATTATAAACAGGGGACTGCTGAAGCCCCGATTTTGAACAAACCGCTTGAGCTACATTTCTGAAAATTTATCAATGGCTATAAATTGTGAGGACCATCATGTGCACAAAGTTTGAAGAAGATCCATTCAGAAAATAAAATGTTATGGCTGTTCAAAAGTTAATTGGTTGTGATCAAAATGCACACATCCTCACGATTTTGAATCATCAATATCTCCCCCTGGATGAGTTGAGCCCCCAAACGTCACAGGCTTGGAGCATGAGATCAATAACAACTGCTTCTGTAATATGATAGTGATTGGTGCAGCCAAAACCGAGTTATTACTGATTTAAAAATCGGTTTTGCTGGCTCGCGCATGCGCAGTTGAACAGCTGCTGACCGGCAAAACACAGCATAAGGAAAGTTACGTGACTCTACTTTTTAAAATCAGGTAACTTTATCAGAAGCTAGCTCCGTCAAAAAGACTTTAAAATCTAGTCAGTTTCATGTCAATTACCCACTTGCCTCCGACAGCAAGAGGACCTCAGTCAGCTTTGTGTCAATTACGCGCCCCCACCCACCGCCTCACTCTGTACTTTTGACTCCCTATGAAAAGTCTGCAACTTTTCATACCGAGTGAAAAGTCTGCAAGTTTTCAAAAGTTGCAGACTTTTCACTTGGTATGAAAAGGTACAGACTTTTGACTCCATACTTTTAAAAGTCTGCAACTTTTCACTCCTATGAAAAGCTGCAGACTTTTCATAGAGTCAAAAGTACAGTCAAAAGTCTGCACCTTTTCATAGGAGTGAAAAATTCTGCACCTTTTCAAAAGTGTGCACCTTTTCATACCGAGTCAAAAGTCTGTACATTTTCAAAAGTTGCAGACTTTTCACTTGGTATGAAAAGCTGCAGACTTTTGACTCCATACTTTAAAAAGTCTGCAACTTTTGAAAAGCTGCAGATTTTCACTCCTATGAAAAGCTGCAGACTTTTCAGAGTCAAAAGTACAGAGTCAAAAGTCTGCAACTTTTCATACCAAGTGAAAAGTCTGCACCTTTTCAAAAGTTGCTGATTTTTCACTTGGTACGAAAAGTTACAGACTTTTCATACAGTCAAAAGTACGGAGTCAAAAGTCTGCACCTTTTCATAGGAGTGAAAAGTCTGCAACTTTTGAAAAAGGTGCAGACTTTTCATACGGCGTCAAAAGTAGGGAGTGAGGTGGGGGTTTGGGGGTGTGTGTGTAATTGACATGAAGCTGACTAGAGCTTCCTCTTGCTGGCTTTCTGAGGCAGGTGGGTAATTGACATGAAACTGACTACAGCGTAAAGTCTTTGTGACAGAGCTGGCTCCTGATAAAGTTACATGATTTTAAAAAGCAGTCATGTAACTTTCCTTATGCTGTTATGCCGGGGCTCCCCTTTTCCCCAGGCCCCCTGGCAGGCGTGGCAGCTTATGGAGGAGGGGAGGGGGGAAGAGGAACTACGCTGCTCCCCCGACCCTCTCCCCCCTCACTGGCCTGGTGCTGTAAGTTGTGCTGCCCCTGCTAGGGACACGGGGGCTACTGACATGTTTCCTGTCTAGGCATTCTAAGGCTGCTTTTAGACGATCCCGCTGACAAGCGGGATCGTTCAGAGGCGGGATCGGGCACCCGCCTTTCTCTCTACGCCGGGTCTGATGCTCAGAAGAGCATCAGACCCGGTGTAGAGACTCAGTGCGCATGCGCCCCCTTCTGCGCATGCGCCCTCGGCAAAATAGCCTGGAAGTGTGCCGTGAAGCCGGCACAGCGGCGATCCACATTGGACGGGGCAGGATCGCCTGCCCGGTCTGACGCGGGGAAGAGCCGGCTTAATTGTGAGTTGGCAATTTAAACGAGCGCAAAGAAACGCGGCTGATCAAAGGATCAGCCGTGTTTCTTGTCTCGTTTAAAAGCAGCCTTAGACTACATTTCCCAGCATGTCCAGACAGGAACAGCAAGATGGTGGTGGCCCCCCATGTGTCCTGCAGCATCATGGGACCTTTTGAAAAATGCTACAGCCCCTCCTGTGAGGCTGAAAATAGTGGTGGCATTGGTGAGAAGAGTGAGTGTGTGTGTGTGTGCGTGAGGGAGGGAGGGAGAACAGTGCATGTGTGTTTGTGAGAGAGTGGGGGGGGAGAAGAGTCTGCGTGTGTGTGTGTGAGAGAGAGAAAGAGAGTGGGGGGGGAAGAGTGCGTGCATGTGTGATTGTCAGAGAGAGTGAGTGAGAGTGGGGGGAGAAACGTGGATGTGTGTTTGTGAGAGAGAGAGTTGGGGAGAAGAGTCTGCATGTGTACGTGTTTGTGAGAGAGTGAGTGAGAGTAGGGGGGGTGAGTGTCTGTGCGTGTGTGGGAGAGAGAGAGAGATTGAGTTGTGGGGGGGGGGGCTATGTTTTGATGTGGAGGCTATGTTTTTTTAAAAAAATCACACACCAAGTTCCTCCTCAAACTCCTTTGACTCTTGTAGAGTTACTCCTAGTTTACACTAGGGTTAGAGGGGGATAATCATTCCCATTGACCCTAATATAAATAAGTAACTTCATATATGCACAACTTAAAAGTTGCACAACTCTTAAGTTAAAAGTTCTGTAAAATATACAACTTAAAAGTTGTACAACAACTGATATATTGATGTGTTGATATATTAATCATATCACACAAAACCTGGAAATTTACCAAAACAAAAAACTTTATAGTTTAAAAAAAGTTAAATGCACAACAGTTTTTAAAACTAAAAACTTTCCTCTTCAAAAACATCACAAAATCATTTTGACTCTAGCTTAAACTCTAAAAAACATACAAATTCATTACAATTACAATTCAAAAAACATTGAACTCCATACATTGCAACAAGATATAAATGCCAAAAAACATGGAAATTATTTCAGAATTTGAGGAATATTTCATATTTTATCCATATCAACTTAAATGTAATATATGTACTTAATTCCTTACCATACAACTTACTCTTGTTCATTTTTATCAATAACTAAACTTTCACATTTTTCATTATTAAACTTTAATTTATTATCATAATTTGACAACGAACAATTTTTTCAGAGTGCATTAACTCTGTTTCTACAGAACTGCATTCTGTACAACGAATTCTATAACGTTCTCTACACTGACATTAACAGTTTATTGTATAAAGTGTATATGATTTGTATACATGTAAAGGACAGAGTTAATGCACTCTGAAAAAATTGTTTGTTGTCAAATTATAATAATAAATTAAAGTTTAATAATGAAAAAATGTGAAAGTTTGGTTATTGATACAAATGAATAAGAGTAAGTATGTATGGTAAGGAATTAAGTACATATATTACATTTAGGTTTGATGAGGATAAAATATTAAATATTCCTCAAATTCTGAAATAATTTCCATGTATTTTGGTATTTATGTCTTGTTGCAATGTATAGAGTTGAATGTTTTTTAAAAATTGTAATTGTAATGAATTTCTATGTTTTTTGGAGTTTAAGCTAGAGTCAAAATAGTTTTGTGATGTTTTTGAAGAGGAAAGTCTTTAGTTTTAAAAACTGTAGTGCATTTAAAGTTTTTTTTAAACTGTAAAGTTTTTTGTTTTGGTAAATTAGGACTAGATTTCCATTTTTTTAAAGGACACCTTTTTGGCTCGTTCACTGCCCCCTTTAGCCACACTGGCAGATGTTTGGTCCTTTTGTAATCTGCGCTTCCAGGATGGTGTTTTTAAATAATCTCCACACCTCTTCCACACATTTAACCCTTGCAACTGTTCCTTTTAGTTTCCCTCAAACTAGTTTCCTCATTTTTGTATACTTCCCCCTTTTAAAGTTAAATGTTACTGCTGTAGGTTTTTTTTTTTGTCAATTTCCCTCCTATAGTTATTGTCCATCTTAAGCAAAGTATATGAATAGCTTCTCCTTGTCTTACACAGACACAGTACTTGCAACTGTAGTTACCATAGAGACACAAACTTCTGGATTAGAAAAGAAGACACTGAGTTGGATTTCTGTGGAGACCTGGAATGGGATTTCGACACAGGCCCTTGGCAGGGGGAGAAACACCTGACTTAGGGTGGCTAACAGACAGGGCCAGCCCCAGGGTTTGTAAGGCCATGTGTGAAGTCTTGATGTGGGGCCTAATTTTCATAATTAGGCCCCACCTAATTATGCAAATGTGTAAATTTACATAAAATGTACACCCTCTGGACAGGAAGGATTCTCATTCTCCACCCCACTGAGTGGCCCGCCGGCCATAGACAAGCCTGGCCTCCCAATGCTTCCCCCTCCCCCACCTCCCCAGCCAAACGTCTACCACCACTCCCCAAGAGTGGTTCCACTGCAGGGGCAGCCAAGCAGACAGTGAGGCAGGCACAGAGAGAGTGACTGCGTCCACTGCCTTACTGGAGGGGGGGGGGTGAGCTTGGCCAGTCTGGCCTCCAGGGCCTGTTGCTTCTTGCTGCCAGTGCCACCTGTGCCTTGTGCACGCATGCGGTGCGACCAGTCCAGAGGTGCTGCTATCACACACACAAGACACCCAAAATGCAGCTAGCTTATTAAGCGCATTATGCCATGAAAAGAGACATATAACCAGTTCAGTTGTGCCCCCATAATCAGTTCATGCTGCCCCCACCCCATAACCAGTTCATTTCTGCCCCCGCCCCCATATAATCTATTCACGCTGCCCCCACCCATAACCATTTAATTTGTGCCCCTGGGACAGCATGAATTAATTATATGGGGGACGCAAATGAACTGGTTATGGGGTGCTGGTTTAAAGACAGTATTCCTGTTAGCAATAACTTCATTAAGAAAAATTAGTGAAATAGCAGCCATAATAATCTCAGAACCATATTTGCAGATTTTCCAAAATAGAATAGATACTGCTTTTCATCCTAAATTCCTACCTAAGGTAATATAAGTAAGACAGTTGTGAGAATGTGGTCCTTTCTACACGTACCTCTCCCACCCATGAACATGCAGATTTCTGTGTGTTCATGGGTGGGGGAGCCCCATGTGAATGACACGGTGCACGTGCCCATGGTGCGTGGGGATGCGTGCGCGCCTGCCTAACACATCCCCACTCACCCCCTACTCATCCCCACGCATGGAGCAACTGGGGGAAATGGCAGTTACTCCGTGGGTGTGGATGAGTAGGGGTTGAGTGGGGATGCATGTGCGGCTGTGTGCATGCCCTGCCCACGCACTAGTGTGCCCACGGACCCCCCACCCAGCGGAGCCATGTAAAAATGGCCTGTGAGAAGCCGCTTGAAGAACAGAAGGTTGCTGCCTTGTAAACAAGGTTCTTTGAGATGGCTTTGAACATTCTCACAACACCCACCCTTCCAGCCTCGCATGGAATTTTTTTCTTATATTCCTAGAAAGGGTTGGAAGGAACTGTCACTCTGAGGGGGAGAGTACTTTTTATACTAGAGGAGCTCGAGACCATCGTGTGGTCTATTATTTGAATAGGGTGAGTGTAAATAACCCAGTTGTCAGAATGTTGGGAGCTATCTCGAAGAACCTTCTTTACAAGGTAACAACCTTCTGATCACTCGCATGGGGAGGAGTTGTTTGTAAACAAATAGCTTTATCTGTGTCCCTGTGTTCTGCTGCTACTGCAGCACTACTAGGAGGCAGAGGCAGGTGAGGGATGGGGACCAGAGCCAGGGAGAGGAGGCAGAAGAACTTATTGGGGGAGAGCTGGCTGCAGCCTGTCGCCCAGCCAGGCAAGTGCGGGGCCCCAGCTGGCTGCAGAGCCATGTGCAGCACATGTGGCACATGCCTGGGGCTGGCCCTGCTAACAGAGTTCCCAGGAGAGTATAGCTAGTATAATACACACATGCACCTTTACACACGCCCAACTACCCACTTGCACAACACATATGCAGTGACACATGCACGCACAAACGTTTGCAGATTCTTAATACATTCCTGTACATTTTATGCATGTGTGTGCATGCACACACTCCACACACCCCCACTCACTTACATACACACACAAGCTTTCTGCTGTGAGCTGCCTATCACTGCTTTGCCACCCCAGCCCTGATGGGGCTCCTGGAGCCCCCATTCCGTCTCTGCTCATCATGAACCCTGCCAGGTGGATTTTCCTGGTGAATGTACCTCCCAGGGCCCTGCCCTGATCCATGCTCACGCTTCCCACTCACTCCCCTCCCCCACTGCCTGCTATCCTTCCTGGTCTCGACAGCAGGTAGACATGTTGTCCCTGCTGACTCAATCCTGCTGCATCTCCCAGTTCCCACTCCTATGGAGCCAGCTGTCTTCTGCTCCCCTGTTTCCAGGTGGTCCTCACCAGGAATACGGTCGAAGTCCCGTAGCTTGCGCTCCACGTAGTCCCACTTGAGGATACTGCAGCTGCTGGCACTTGGCTGGGCCAAGGCCATGTAGAGGTCACTGGAGTAAATGAAGGGCTCCGCAGACACTGACTGGAAGGGCAGGACCTGGTGCACCACGAAGTCTGAGAGGGAAGAAGCAGCAGATGAGGCTACAGCCTGTCTCCCACTACCTGGCTTCACTCACCTCTATGCACCTAGTACCAGTTGTGTCTAGAGTGTGGCAAGACTGCTAGGTGCTCTTACCCGTGGTGATGCAATCAAATTCCTTGAGCGGCAGGTCCCGGATCTTCTGGCCTTGGTACTGGGCAGGGCTGCTACAGTAAATGGCGGGCACCGTGGCGTTGGTACTCTCCATCCACTCCACCAGCCACTTGATTTTGCAGTCGCAAATCAAGACATTGCCCCTGAGGTCCCTGGTGGGGAGGAACAAGGGGGGCATGTCACCTGAGCAGTCGAATCCCTCCACCACCCCCTGCTCCAGAGCAGGCACGGCAGCCCAAGAGCAGGTGCTGAAGGGCTGGAGCGGGCAGCAAATTTAGTTCAAGCCTGGAAGAAGATGAGATGCCAGCTGGGAAGGGTTTGGAGCTAAATCCTCATTCATAGGTGGGGAAATTACTTGATCCTTTGGGCGACATTATGGAGATCTAGCCCCCTATGCTGTTCCAGCCCCAATGAGGTGTAAGCTTGGGGAACATCAGTGCCCCCACCAAAAGCACTATTCCTTAACTCTGTTGTTCCCCACTTGCCTCTGAGCTGCACCACCCATTCCCTTGCCATCTCTGGAGGTGTTTTCTCCTCTCCCTCTCACAGGGTGGAGCCAGGAAAATCCCCCACAGTGGCGATGAGGCTCCTGCTCCAGGTACTTGGGGCCAGGGGAATCCTCTGCACCTGCTGCTGGGAGGCAGGGTGTGGGGATTTCTGTGGTAGATGCTGCAGCCACTGCACTGTACATCTGGGCTGTGGGCTTTCCCTCTCTCAGGAAACTGAGGGTATTTTCAGACGTTATGGGGCCCTTTGGCCCCGTACCGAAACCACCGGCTTCGTTCCCCACTGGGGTCACCCCGTAACGCCACAACAGACGTGCTGGGGGGATCCCGGCGGGGAAAGTGGGAGGGGCCGGGGCCGCATGGCGCAACGTGCAGCCGCACGGCCCCGCCCCCTCCACGCACCCCGCCGCCCGCCCTCCGAGGAGACGGGCGGGCGTCGGGGCCATTGCGGGCGCCGCGTCGGGCCGGAAGCGCCGTGGCCCGGGATCCCGCCGGGGATCCCGGGCCGTGGCGCGCGGCCAGACGTGACTTTTCGTTGGTCCCGGCCCGGGGTCCGTTTGACCACGCTTCCCGGGACCTTCCCCCGGCTAGCCCGGGAAGC
>QEPC01003915.1:2498-16430 GCA_003113815.1 Sphenodon punctatus | reverse complement strand
AATAATAATAAGTCCTGATGCCAAAACCAGGAGATTTTTACCCACAGCCAACAATTTAAAATTGAAAACAATTATTTTTTTTACTGATCCCCGCTCTTAAAATTGCAACAGGTAGCAACGTCCTGCGGGGCATGCTGGCACAGCCTGGGGTCTAGTTCAGCTGGCATTTGTGGCTTCCACATTGCTGCTGCTGCGCCACTACCACTGCACCCCACCCTAGATCCCAGACAAGCCCGTGTGGTATCCAAACAGGTACCGTGCAAGTAACTGACGGTGCCCTTACCGCAAGAGGCAGTTTGAGCACTGCCAATCTAATAGGCTTATCCTTTGCATGGGTACCCATTTCAGCTCTGGTTGGGATGCCCTGCTCACTTACTCACCCAGCACTCACTAATAGGGCTGAGGGGGAGGGGGGGGGAGTCTTACAGGTCACTGAGGATGTCCAAGGGCTTGAAGATGTCTCTGGGCAGCGTCTGGAGGTGGTTGTTGGCCAGTGATCTGAAAGAGAGGGATTAGGAGAGAAGGGAGACTTATCACTAGGTAAAGAGGCCAGAGTTCAGGGGAGATAGACACAGCTGATGCTTGAAGTGAGCCTGCCAGGACAATGTTGTAATTTCCCAGGCTCAGCTGGAGGACTTCTGGATCCAATAAACAGTGGAGTCTGCTCAATGTGAGATTCCCAACTGGATGGGCCAAGTGTACTAGTGAGCAAGCTACATGGCACATGCAGGAGTGTGTAGGCAGTGTTACACTAATGGGGACCCTAGCAGGAGCGTGCAAACTGTGTTACTATCTGAAGAGCATGCAAGCTGTTACTCTTGCAGGAGCATATGAGGTATATTCTACTCAGGCTTGTGTGAGGCTTACTTTGTGCATACAAGTGTGTGATACTCACAGGTGTGTCAGGGACTTCAGCCCACGGAAGGTGAATTTTGACAGTGACTGGATGTCATTGTTTTCAATAAACCTGAGGGCGTGAATAGGACAGATGTCATGACACTGCCAAGGAGTCCCATGCAGACTGAACTATGGGGATCCCCTGCACAGGGCCGCCAACAGCCACCATGGGCCCCAGGACAAAAGTTCTCTTCAGGGCTCCCACTCCCCAACTCATCCCTACACACCACCCAGAGATCCTACCCCAAATGTTATGGCTCAACCTGGGCCCTCAACCCAGGCCCCCTGAATTTTTACCTGGGCCCCCTGAAGTTTGTCCCCCTCGTCCCTCCTTCTCATCAGGCCTGCCCCTGCAGATATGAACTAGGGAGCCCAAGCGAGGAGTGTGAGGGGAATTGCTGCCTCTGAGGCCAAACCTGCCCCAAGCAAACGGAGAAGTCTTTCCTATAATTCCCACTCCCCCAAGCCGCCCCGAGCTGTCTTCAGGAGGGGCTGGGTATAAATCTAGAAAATAAATAAATAAATAAGTAAACCTCCTCCCAAACCCACTCCAGCCATTGGTAGTATCTTCTCCATATACCACACCTTCCCCTGCCAATAGCAACATCTTTTCCCCATATCTGTCACCCTGCTTCCAATGACAGCTTCTTTTCCACCTTTCTTCCAGCCAATGGCAGCACTGCCTCCTTATACCAATGCCCCCTAGCCAATGACAGCAGCTTCTCTCCATACACCCCACCATTTAGCCAATGGCAGCACCTCCTTCTCATACCCTCTGCCCCTTAGCCAATGGCAGAACATTCTTCACATACTCCCCCTCCCCCCCACCAGCCAATAGCAGTACAGTCTCCCTGGATGAGCCCAGCTCAATTTCCGACCCATCCCTTCTTCCTGCCAGCTGCATGCAGGGAGCCCAAGACACTTACAGATACTGCAGGTGCGAGAGGCCTGTGAATGCATTGTCCCCGATCCGTGTGAACTTGTTGGAATTGAGCAGGCTGCAAGGAAAAGCAGGCGAGATCAGCATTGGGGCTGTCTGGTACCTCCCATAGTACCTGGGCCCACAGCAGTTCAAGCCAGTGTATAAAGTTCAGTGGCATATGGCCAAGTGTGCCCAATAATGGCAGGGCAGGCATGGGAGAGAGGGGGTGCACCCATTGGGGACTGGCTCTGAGGCCACAGGGAGTCTGAGGTACAAGTGGCAAAGATAACTGCAGGCCAGGGGAAGGAACAGGAAGCATGAGGTATGAGCAGGAAACAGCGCTATGCGGCTAAGAGTGTGAAGCACAAACAGAAGGGAGTGCTACGGGGCCCAGAGGAAGGACCAGGGAGTGTGAGGCATGAACAGGACAAAGCACTATGCAGCCCAGGGGAAAGGATAGGGAGTGTGCGGTGTGAACAGGAGACAGTGTTAGGTAACTGGATGGTCTCTTTTCAAACATCCTGTCCCTTCTCCTGCAGTACATACTGCTACCAGGGGAAGCCCCCAGTGTGCTGGGGGCCAGGTTCATGACCACTGGCAAAGGGTCAAAGTGTGCCTACTACTTAGGCCTATCCTGGTTGCACCCCAGCCCTGGAAAGAGTAAATATCTCTTAGGGGCTTGTCCTATCCATAAGAAGGGGGCGAGATCTGATCCTGCAAACTATAGGCAGATTAGCCTTATTAGTATCGCGAGTAAAATCTACACAAAGTATCTGTTGCAGAGACTTGCTAATTGGATTGACGAGTGCCACATACTGGCACCTGAGAAAGCTGGATTCCAAAAAAACAGATGTACACTGGATCACTGCCTGGTGTTAATACACCTGGTTGAAAAATATCGGGCAGTTAATGGGAAATTGTATGCCGTCTTTTTAGACCTTAAGGCGGCATTCAATTCAGTTAGTAGAATCCTGCTGTGGCAGAAACTGACCCTCCTTGGAATTGATGCCAGGCTGTTATATCTGATTCAGGCCCTGTATTGGGATACTTCCATTGCAGTTAAGGTGGACCACTCGGGGCAGTTAACTGCCGATATAGCTGTCGAACGTAGGGTGAGGCAGGGTTGTGTCCTGGTGCCAACCCTGTTTAACTTATTTATTAATGACATAATACCAATTATGAGACAAGAGAGATTCTTTCCGCCCAAACTTGCGACAGAGCCAATTGGCTCCCTGCTGTATGCGGATGATTTGGTGCTTCTGTCGCAGACAAGGGTCGGACTTCTGGGGCAGTTAGCAACCTTCAAAAACTATTGCCAAGACAATTATTTAAATATGAATTATTCTAAATCTAATGTCTTGGTTTTTTCAAGGGCTAGACAGATCTGTAAATGGCCTATAGATGACGCCTGTTTGTTACAGCAAAATTCCTATAAATATCTAGGACTCCACGTCTCAATAAATGGATGCTGGAAAGAGCATATTGGGAAAGCTGAAGTGGTGGCTAGGGGTCATAAGCAAGGAATCCTGCGTTTCTTCACTGGTACAGGTAGAAGAAATGTAGAGGCTGCAGTAAATGTCTTTGAGGCCAGGGCCAGGACCTCCCTTCTTTATGGGGTGTAGCTCTGGGGTCCCTTATCAGGTAAAAATTTGGATGCGATTCAGACAAATTTTCTCAGGCGGCTGACTAGACTCCCGAACGGGTCTCCTGCTGCTGCCATACGGTTAGAGGCTGGGGTCCGTGGGTGGACAGCTACGGCTTGGGAACGAGCGGTGCTGTTCTGGTTAAAAAAGAAAAAGGCCCAGCAGGCGGGGCTGGCTTGTCATGTGCTCCAGGACTCTTTTGTTAACTCCTGGCAGAAGTCTGTTCTCAAGAATTTAGCTCGTTTGGGATTTTCAGAGGCTTACCTGAGGGATAAGGACTATCGGGCTGCAAGGGGGGAGATTTTGATTAGATCTAGGGATGTTACCCATCAGGAGGAACTGCCGGCCGTTGCCAACTTGCCGCATTTGGAGGGATATGGATCGGTAGCCCCATTGTTGGGTTAGATGGCACACTATTTGACAACTGCCGCCACTTTTAGGGGAAAATTTCTGTTCTTGAGTGCAAGACTTAACGCATTACCGACCAATGTATTGTTAGGGCGATTTTCAGGGGACCCCTTTGACACACTATGCCCCTTTGACTCCTTGGTTACTGAATCAACGCAACATGTATTATTCGAACGTAGGCTTTACGATACCCTTTGTGCAAAATGTTTGCAATTGTTCATTGATAAATTTCCTGGGGTAACTGATACATTTCTTTTGCATTTAGCGCTAAGTGATGCCCAGCTGGAGGTGTCTTCAAGTATTATGAGCTTTTTAGTGCAAGCCTTTTGGGTGAGGGAAAGGTTTTTACAATTTAAACCTCTGTCCAATATCTCCAATAGTGAACTGGCCGAATAATCTCTTTTATTCATTTTATTGCAATGTTACTGGAGGATGGGTTGGGGAGGTTTTTTGATTTTTTAAAAAGATTTAAATGATTATGTAATGTTGATGCTGGCAGGTATTGTTTAGGTTGTATGTGTTTTTTGTATGTTGTGTATGTTAACAATGGCCTATGGCCATGTTTAATAATAAATTTGACTTTGACTTAGGGGCTTGCCTACCCCCTGGGACAAGGCTTCAGGGAAGAGCTCGACCCTGCAATCCTATGGCCATCCCAGCAGGGAATTGCGACATGGCCAAACCTGGGAGATGAGGTGTTGACAGGATTCTGCCCTGTGGACTTGAAAGGGACTGTGCCACACACAGTTCTGTCGGGATAACTTCTCCTCCCCTTCCCCAATCTAGAGCAACAACACAATTAGACAAACAGGCAGACATACAGGAACTGAAGGAGCGGGATGTGAGCAAAGGCGGCTTCTCGGATTTCACTGAAGGCGGCATTTACCAGGGTCCTGTGGAAAGGGAGAGGGGAGAGATGGTCAGGGTTATTCTGTCAGGGGTGTTCAGTGTGCAGACGTGACAGCAAGAGCCAGGCCATGAGCAGGCATGTGCTGGGCCCTCCCACACCATTCTGCCAGTGCTCCTCAACCCCAGCCCTCAGCCCAGTGCTTCTCCAGCTCTAGGCTCTCCATTTATAGACAGTGAGCACTAATAATGCCTCTCAGTTAGGGTGGTCATACCACCCCTTTAAAAGAGGATGCTTATGAAAATACATGTTGCAGGGCTGCATTGGTTCCAGTTTCCTCTTTTAAAGGGGAGGCATGGCCACCCTACTCTTAGTCCCAACACACAGTTTCCTAATATCCTAGACCTGGGCTCCCGTCACATACAGTTCTGCCAGAATTTCTTAGTCTTGACTTGAATGCCCCCTTTATTCCAGCCTCTGGCTTCACCACACACAGTTCTGCTATTGCTTTTCAGTCTTGCCCAGCAGTTTGTCACCCCCTGCTACCTCACGTCCAGCCTTCCCCACACCCACCAACATTTCTACCTGCGCTCCTCAGTCCTGCCCTGCAGTTCCCCTGCTATCCCAGTCTTTCCCCCTTCCCTTACCCCACACACAACTCTGTTGATGCCTTCCAATCTTGATTTTAGTCCTCCTGCTACCCCAGCTGTCACCATGACTTACAAGTTGTATATTTTGATAGGGTGACAGAAATGAATGGTTATACACATGTTCTGTAAAAATCAACATTTATGTATTTCCAAAACGTATGTACAAATCACAGCAGTATTTGGTATTAGTGTAATCTGTATGGTGCCACATGCCATTGTGTGAAAATATTAATGATATTCATTTTGATTGAGGTTATAAGTTATGGAATTGCACTAGAAGAGGATCCAACATGTGAACGACAAAACCATCAGGAGAAAACACATCTCGAGAACACCTGGCTGAGAATAATGCAAGACCATGCATACTGAATAGCCTAAGACCAACGTGACCTAGAAGGTGTTGGCAGAAAAGCAGTTTCTGAGTAGGACTGTGCATTTGGGTTTGGATAAAACAAACACTAAAAAGCTTATTTTGGCTTCCATATTTAAAACACAAATACTGCCATGCAATTTTCAGCTGTGTGTTATGCCTTCAATTTCCACTTTTAATTTGATATTTTTAATTATTGGTCTAGCAATCTCAGCATCTTTCAAGTTTCATGGTATGTTGTGCTGGTGGTGGTGGGGAGATTACCCCAACAATGCTAACCTATAAGACTGGATTTTGTTTTGATCTTTGAACGTTTTGTGGTTTGGGGGCTTGGCCTGTTTCCACAGGCAGCTGAAGGTAGAGTTGTGCCCAGGGAACTGGATCTTCCCATTGGGGGCCTTTACACGGACAGCACCCATGGCTCTGCTCCACCTCACACCAGGGTGGCCCATTCGTGTAAGGCGATGTGCAGGTGTAGCAGAAGCGGAGCAAGCACTGTCTGCTCCGCTCCAGCCCCATTAGCAGTGCTCTGGAATATCCCGGAGTACCGCCAGTGCAAACTTGGGGCACCAGCTGGAGGCAGAGCTGTGGTTCGTCTACTCAGTGGATGGCCGCTGCTGCAGCTCCACTCCCAGCTGGGGGTTGCCCTTGGTAATGCCATAGAGCTGTGGGCAGTAGTAGCCTAGAGCGACAGCTGATCCATACACAGCTCTATGGTGTGGGGAGGGACACCGCACAGGCTGACTGTGGGCTGCAGCAGCCGCTAGGTCAGTTTAAAATAGTCAGGTGCGGCTGCAAGCAGGCAGACACAGGGGTGCATCCCTGGACTTGCTCTGGGTTGAATACCCCCACATCCATGTAAAAACACCCCATTGAGTGAATAACACTACCAAGTGGGATCCCCCTGCCTGGGATAAGGCAAGGGCATTGGATCCCCCTGCTTGGTGCTCTGAAGCTCACGGATAACAGGGTCCTTTGCTGTTTATTGTAGGGTCACGCACGTATGCACACACCCACCTTACACACACAGGGCTGCACCTCCTGACACACACTAAGACCTGCATCCCTTTCACACAGAGAGCTGTGCTCTCTTACACACAGAGAGGTTACACACGCAGGCTGAACCCCCACCCCCACTCCCTGCTTGCTTGCTTCCCGCTCAACTGTACTGTAGCAACTACCAGATTTGTCCCCTAAAAAGGTTCCAATATATTGACACACAAAATGCAAGAAATCACAAAAAAAGACAAAAACTGGCACTGAAATCAGCATAGAAATCGGAAACACAAAATTTGCCCCCCTTGCACATCCCAGGTTTTGAGACACCTCACGGAAGTGAAAGTGAGAATTTCAACAGAATGGAACAAAGAAGCTGGAAGCTCTTTAAAAAGACACAGAGGGAAACTCTGGGGATACTGTTTGGGAGCATGCGAGCTCAAGTTTGTGCCTGGTATGGGATATGGACTCTGAATAAGTATGCACTTAGCATAATGGATAATTAATCAAATACCTAAGTCAAGTTAGCATTTGTGTTTATTTACCTTTGGTTTTTTACGCACCTTCTGGATAATCTCTGGGCCGCTAATAGCCTTGTTCAACCGTAGACACGTAGCCCTTTTTTAGACGTACCACTGGGTTTGTGGATTTAAATAATCTGCTCTTAGAAAAGTTGTGTGGGCGGTGTTTAGACGCGCCACCGCCATTGAAAACCACTCCTTGCACATTCATTTGAAATCAATTGGTAAAACCTCGATATCAAAAGTTTATAAAGAATGCGCGAGCCACAGTTTTCAATGGCGGTGGCACATCTAAATATTTCCTGTGCAACTTTTCTCATAGCGGATTATTTAAATCCACAAGCCCGATGGCATGTCTAAAAGCACCCTTACACAGAAAGTTTTCTCTTATTATAAAGCTGATTTCTTGTGCTTACTGAAACTGGGAGCTAGAATTCTGAGGTAACTCTTGGTTTAAATACCAAGATGGGTCTCTGTGACCTTCAAGATTCAGGTAATACAGAGCTAAACCTTTATGGACTAGCCCATCTGGGGAGAGAGGCTGCTAGTGTACACAAGTGGGGAAACTGAGGCCTTTTTTACACAGCCCCTGCAGAGTGGGAGGGGGGGCGTGTCTCAGCGCACCAGTGCATGCATGGTGGGTGGAGCATACATATGGGCACAAACACATCCCCACCCATCCCCATGCACAAAGCAACCACCGTTTCCCCCGTGCATGGGGATGAGTGGGGAGTGTGTGGGGATGTGTGTTAGGCAGGAGCGTGCATGCACCCCCACACGTCCTTCACATGGGCCTCTCCCACTCATGAACATGCAGATTTCTGCATGTTCATGAGTGGGAAAGCCCCATGTAAAAAGGGCCTTAGTTATGGCTGGTCTGGAAACAAGGTGGGGGGACATCCGCTAACTAGAGCAAACCCCAATAATCTTCATTACATCAGCTCTGAACTCCCACTATGAATGCAGCTCTGGTGATACCTTTCAATTCTTCCCCATAGCTCCATCTGCTATTTGAGGGCTGACTCACTCAGATGCACCTGCAACTTCTCAACTTCATTAATGTATCCTTGTCTCTCCCTGTATTCACCTCTTCCTTGTCTCCCCTTCCTTGGCTTTCTTAGATCATAAGCCCCTTGAGGTAGGGACCTGTCTATAACTATTGATTCTTGTATAGCACCAGGTACATTGCTGGTGCTATAATAAAAAATAATTAACAATAAACAATACAGTTATTGATCATGGGCACAACAGATGAAGGCAGGTCTGCCAGATCAAACTTTCAGAAATAAGGGGCACTATGGAGCTGGGGGCTCAGAAATAAGGGATGTCCATTGTGTTCTATAAAGCTGTGAGGCTTTGAAATAAGAGGTGTCCATTATGTTTTATGAATCTGTGGGGTTGTGAAATAAGGAATATCCATTACATTCTATGGTGCTGACATACAAGTCATCCACTAAGTTCTATGGGGCTGAAATACAGTATATTCCCTTTACAATAAGAACTACCTGCCAACCCCAACCAAGGGGCTACCACTGCCCACAAGTCCCACTGGGAATAGCTATTTAAAGACCTCTCCATTTGCTGTGATTAATCAGAGCTGGTGGAGGGGCCTCTAGAACCACTTAACTAATCAATGCAGGTGCTGGCCAGGCCTGGTATCCAGTCAGATCCTGCTAGTGCAGCCTGAGAGAAATCATTGGCCTCCCCCCTCTCCCTGGTAGCAGCACTGAGAATACGCCAATCCAGCAGCACCCTCTGTGGGAGAGGGGAGCAGCAGAGTTGCTAATGAGGGGTTCCTTGTGTCCGCTGTACCAACCTTTTGCTCCCTGAGCTGGAGGGGGTGGGAGTGCCACACATCAGTCTGTGCTCTGGGTAGGAAAAGGGGCCCTGTCAGACAGAAGGTGAATAAGGTGCAAAGGAGGGGAGGGGTCTTTTTCACTCCTCTCCAAAACACACACCCCAGCTAGGGAGGACTGGGGCAAAATGCTTGGGGGAAGAATTGGTCCATTGCTTAGATGCTACTAAGGACAAAGCCAAGAGACACTGCTGCATACTATGCGAAAACAAACTCACACTCATGCATGCTCCAGAGTAACATAAACGCATGTACTGACATTCCAGACACATGCACACCCCAGACATGCACACCCCAGCATATACATACTCCCATCAGTCACAGCCACAAAATAGACACCCCCAAACACATACCATCCCCCCAAAAACTTACATATACACCAGACGCACCCACTGTACAAAAATAAGCTCATACCCAAACCCAAGACACCTTGCACACCATCCAAGACACCTACATGTGACGCTTCCCCTAAGGGGCACATACACTGTGATCTTAAAGTGTTCCTATTTGCCCCTCCCTGTTCAGCATTGATCCCCACAAGGAGACAACCCCAGAGGACATCTTTCTTCTGGGATGAGTACCCCAGAGGTACAGACCTCAGAGATCTTGAGTACCCCAGGGAACCCCAGAGGACTTCTTTGCTCTGGGATAAGGTGCTGGTTTTGACATTTAAAGTCCTAAATGGTGTGGGCCCTACATATCTGAAGGACCAGCTTTCTCCTTATGTCCTTTTGCGGCCCTTAAGATCTGCCAAGAGTGCCCTCTTGCAGATTCCATCACCGGTTCAGTTTCATACGACTCAGGCCCATGGAGAGGCATTCTTGGGGACTGCCCCACAGCTTTGGAACTTCTTCCCTTGGAGACTCGTTTGAGCCCTGTAGTTTGAATGTCTTCTAGAGGCAGTGTAAGACCTTTAGATTTGGTCAGGCATTCAGTGGGCAGGGATAGACTGGGGGGGAGGCCAATGGTTTGTTTTTTTAGTTTTGTGGGATTTTAATTATTTACTTCAGATTTGTGTTTTGTGTATTTATTGTAAGCTGCTCTGAGCCTCAGGGGATAGGGCGGAATATAAATATAAATATAAATAAATAAATAATACAGGACTGGCCATGTAACATTTTTGTTACCCCCCTAGACCGTTTTTATACGAGTGGGATTTCTTCCGCATTTTAAACCTGCGGGCCTGGGAAACCCCCATCGCAGAGGGGGCACTTTAGACGCTCCTCCGTGAACCGGGAGTTGCCCAGGCAGGCACCATTAGAAACAGCGGCGCTGCGCAACTCCCAGGTGTTCAGAGACGCAGCGTAGATAGGACCTTGATTTCGAGGTCTTATCTGCGCCGTGTGTCAGAACAGAACACCCGGGAGTTGTGTGACGCCGCTGTTTCTAATGGTGCCTGGGCGACTTCCGGTTCATGGAGGAGTGTCTAAAGCCCCCCTGCCATGGGGGTTTCCCAGCCCTGCAGGTTTAAAATGCGGGAGAAATCCCACTCGGAAAAAAATGGTCCTAGTCAATTTATCACTTACCCAGGGTAAGTTACCCTGCCTTGGATCAGGATGAGCCCCAATCACTGGATTGCAGCTAGAGCTTGGGATTTGCTCCATGTGTACACTCTGAATTAAGGTTAAGAACCTATGTTAAATTACTGGGGAATGCAAATTTTGCATTCCCCAAATACTGCCAGGGAGTCTCTTCCTTGGATACTCAAGGAGCAGTGCCTTAGAATAACCTGCTCCTAGCTTGCCCGGGGTCAGGAGAGGCTGTGGGTGAAAACAGACATGACGCTAACCGCCCTTTAACCACCCTTGGTGGTTATTTATGCATGTTGCAGGGCTGTATTGGTGCCCTATGCAGCCCTGAAACATGCATAAATGACCACCAAGGGTGATTAGCGTCATGTCCGTTTTCACCCTGCGAGTCAGAGAAACTGTCCTCCAGACTCTGTGACACCATACACAGGAGCCAAGCAAAGCAGCCATTTAGTGGGTAGCCCAGCCACAGTATAGTCCCATAGGTAGCCTGAGATGCCAGTGCACCAGGAGAAGGGGAAGCCGTGCAGATGCATGTGCGTGTGTGCACACACGCGTGCACACACACACACATAGAGGTGCTTACGTTTCTCACACACATAGACCCTTCCATACATATATGCATTCGTTGTACATAGCATGCTTTCCAAATCCATACCTAAGAAATACCTCTCTCTCTCTCACACACACACACACACACACACACACACACTGTTCCATACAGTATGTGTAGATGTACACACCCTCAGGCCCTAGTTTAGAAGCATACAAGCATACAGGCACTCCTCCAGAAAGTCACACACCCACTCAGAGAAGCATGTACAACGTGCTCAAGCTCATGCAGACAGGCACAGTTATAGCAATGCATAAAACCAGCATGTCTCTCTCTCTCTCTCTCTCTCACACACACACACACACAGAGCAACAAATGATTTGTGGATCGTGGTGCCGGCCACCATGTATTAAACACACTAAACACTGTCCTCTCTCATACAAAGGCAGCACAGACAGATGTGCGATGTCCTGACACACAAACAAGAAGTTACAGTATACACACTGTATGGTACACACAAACACACTATGGACTACACATGCTTGACACAATCCACATACATTGCACACTACTCACAGATGCTCATGCTGTACATTGCATGCACACAGACGCACAGTCCTCTGTCATACCCGCAAGGAGTGACAGAATGCATAATTATATATTACACACACACACACACACACACACACAGAGAGTCTCTCTTGTTCTCAGTGAGCAAACCCAACACAACCCCTGCTGTGAGGTAACCCCTGGGAACACGTTGCCATGTGGAAACCTAGACCTGGCGCTGAGAGCCATGAGCTTGCCCCACTAACACTCCATCAGACTCCGGAGGCATGCCACCTCCACCCACCACTGAAGAGTTATCCCAACCAGGTTTATCCTCTGCCTCCACCCCACCTCAGGGTTAGCCCCCAGCTCCACCCCAACCATCCCTCCTCCAGTCTTTCTGTCTTCCCCAGGGTTACCCCCTGCCTCCACCCCAATTATCCCTCCTCCGTTCTAGGGTTATCCCCTCTGCCTCCTCCACCCCATCACACCTTCAGCTCCCACCTCAGGGTTACCTTACACCTCCTACCCAGGACTTCCTCCTCTCCCCATCTCCAGCCCCCACACCTCCGAGCCCATTGACACTCACAGAGAAATGACCTCCGGGGGCAGGTTCCTGGGCACCCCTTTGGAGTCGATGCAGAAGGTGGTGTCCCTGGTGCAGGAGCAGCTCTGGGGGCAAAGAGGGGGCCTGGGGGCTCGGCGGGATGCAGCCGGCAGCCAGAAGCAGGCCAGGCCCACCAGGCAAAAGGCAAAGATAGCCTCCCTTGACAAGGCTTTCCCTAGTTGCAGCTCAGCCATGGCCCTGGCCTGGCCTCTCTCCCCTGCAGGAGCAAACCCCCCCTCGCCCCTTGCAAAACCCAGGCGAGCTTCAACACTGAGCAGCTGCAGCAAAGAGGCTCCCTCTGCCTCCCAGCTCTCGGAGCAGACTTTAATATGCAGCTGAAGCAGCGCTGGCAGCGAGGATATCACAGTCCATCATGCTGCTCTGCAGAGTACTGCTCTGCTGCCTGATGGGAGGGAGATGGAGGAGAGTGATGGAGAGAATGATATCACCACTGGGATGTGTGCCTGGCATGTGCATGCGTGTAGGCAGGATGTGTGCCACGCTGTGTGCCACGTTGTGTGCAGACTGTATGCATTTGTGTGCTGGTGTGCATATCTAGAGAGAGTGTGGTTGCTATATTAGTTCCAAATGTAAGAGATGGAGACAAAGCAGTTCAAATAAAATATCTTTTATTGGTCCAACTTCTGTTGGTGAGAATGTGCAAACTTATGGGCCACACAGGGCCCCTTCTCAGGCATGAAGGTGTAAATCCTGCATGTAGTTGTGTATGTTTTCAGACTGTATACAATTCTCTGTCCTTGTGTACATATTGCACACATTAGTGTGTGTACATATAGGCTAAGCAGTTGTGTGAAGGTGTATGCAACTATTTGTGACTGTATGCAACTGTGTGCATATGTATACTGCCTTCTGTGCATGTACTGTGTGTGTAGGCAAACTGCATGCAATTGTCAGTGTCTGTATGTGAACTGACTACACACTACTGTGTGTATGTGTGCATGCAGACTATACAATTGTTTGTATATGTCTGCATACAATTGTGTGTGTGCGCATATGTACAGACTGTACACATGTGTGCGCACAGAGACAATTGCATGCAGTTTGCATGCACTCAGTACACATACAGAAGGCAGTACACATGCACACAGTTGTATATGTATGAATTTGTGTGCATGTGTATACATACTGCATACAGTTGTGTGTGCAGGTGTACAGACTATGCAATATCACGTGTGCGCATTCAAACTGCATGCAGTTGTGTGCATACATGTATATTCTGCATGCAATTGCATGTGCATGTGTGTGTGTACAGACTGTATACATTACATTGATGGGTATTATGGGTATACAATAATGTGTGTATGTGCTGCTGCAGGCAATAGTATGCGTGTATGTGAACAGACTGTGCAGTGCAGTGCAGTGCAGTGCAGTGGGGTGGGCCATGGCTCAGGTGGCAAAGCACGTGCTTTGCTCATATAAGGTCCCAAATTCAATCCCTGGCATCTCCCAATTCAGGATCTCTGGTAGAACGCCTGGCCTCTGCAGGGGATCCTGGAGGGTCTCAGGTAGCAGACCTGGGTGAGGCCTCTGTTGGGGATTCTGGAGGGTCTCAGGTTGCACGCCT
>QEPC01003911.1:2577307-2614324 GCA_003113815.1 Sphenodon punctatus | reverse complement strand
CTTTTTTTAAACAAAAATCCAGGCTGGGCAGGGTGGGTGGGGGGTGTCCCCCCTTCCACCCGCGCAGCCTGGGAGGGGGAGGGGGAAGGAATTAATTTATTTCATTGATTTCAATGGGGACACAGCGCCCCATTGAACTCAATGAAATAAATCCGGTACCGGTATACCGGATTTAATCCGGGAATCCGGTTTTTACAGAACCGATAACCGGTAAATTCGGTAGCCGGTAATGGGCCCGGGGTCCCACCTCTACTATCTACCACAGAAACATTTCTGCCAGAACCCAATTCAGAGTCTTCCTAATGAAAATTTACAAAACTTCCCTGCTCTTTCCATCACCACCAGGTCGCTTCCTAGTCCAGTTAAGCAGAGTGGGGAGGGGTCCTGTTTGCTACTGGAAGCTGTTACAAAACTGAACTCAAGGGGTATTTTCAGACGTTACGAGATTACAGTGAACCCCCGTCAATACCCACATGGGGTCAAAGCACCCTGAACGTCTGTTTGGTGGCCGCCAGATGTTCGCCACAGTCAATTCCCTCAAGGGGTCAATTTCAACCACGCTTCTGGGGCGCCCCGCCGGACAATCCCCGGAAGCATGATCAAAGAGATCCCCGGCAGGAACCAAAGAAAAGTAACGTCTGGCCAGTGACCACGGCCCGGAATCCCGGGCGGGATTCCGGGTCGTGGTCAAATCGGGCGGGCACCGCGGCCACATTGGCAGTGGTGCCCGCCCGTCTCCCCAGAGGGCGGGTGGCAGGGGAGCATGGGGGGTGGGGTCGTGCGGCCGCACGTTGCACCACGCAGCCCCGTCCCCTCCCCGATTCCCTGCTGGGATCAGCCGGCACATCTGTTGGCCGTGCTGGCGTGATCCTGGCAGGGAATCTCAGGGTTGGTTCCGTGATGGGGCGAAGCCGCCCCGTCACGGCTGAAAACACCCAAGGACATTTCTAGTTCTCTCCACCACCACCAAGAGGGGAAGGGCCCTACTTGTTGATGCAGCCCTTTATGGACTGGAGAGCTGGACAGGGGTGGTGGAGGATAATGTTTGTACTTTATTGTCTGGGGAGGGGGGAGATGACAATGGGGTAGGGTGGAAATGTGGAAGGAGAGAGGGGTGTGGTTTGGGTGGGAAGATTAGGACGAGACTCCCCTGGGTGAGAGATGGGAAAGTGGGTGGGAGCAGGGTGGGAAGATCTTCAGGTTAGTCACAGCCCCACAATGAGAGAAGGGAGAGATTGGGCTTTAGAGGGAAGAAGCGACTTTTCCAGTTAAGACATGAAGGAGTGGGAGTGGATGGGATGGAACAGAATGACTGGGGAGAGGGTGAGATTTTTTACATGTATTTTGTTTTTATTATTATTGTAAGCCCCTTGAGCCACTTTTGGGATAAGGAGGATATAAAATAAATCTTTTTAAAAGGGAATCCAAAAACTGCACAGAAAATTCAAACATTAAAAAGTAATTCATTGAGAGATTTCACATCATTCAGCCGCCTATTTCTAGAGAAAAACAAGAATTTATCTTTTGATAGCACAGTGCTTTCAGGATCAGAATCCTAAGTATTAGAACAGCTAGCAGGCATCTCTGTACTGTGATTTAAAAACAAAACAGAAGTCCACCTGCCATATGTTGCTTTTGGTAGGAAGTAAGGTTGCCAGGAATTCAGTATTGTCCTAGACAGTACAGGAACATCAAAAAAACTATTTCTGAACTATTTGTTACAACCCTGGACACCTGAAAACCCGAGGTGTGGATGTGTTTTGTGATTTAAATCTCTCGTGGTATTGCATCAAGTTCAAACTCCTCAATCTAGTCCACACAGCAAAACTCCACCCATGCCTACATATCTTCCTCTGTTTCACTTCTTCCTTTCCCACTCTGTGCAATCCGTTTCTCTTGTTTCTTCCCCTCTCTTCTTTAGCCAACTTCTCCTGACTGTGCTTTCTTTAATGCCTTTTTGTACACTCGCCTTTGGTGTATCAAAGTAATGTTTGCAAAACGCCCCTGCAAAATAAATATATATACGCACCAGACACACCTGTTTCCTGATGTATTCCAGTTCTAAAGATCACATACAAAACCCTTGCCCCACCCCTTTGTGTTTGTTCGGTGTCCTATCCATCTGGACAGACAATGTTTGAAACAGAGACTGGTATTTGTTCACTGTGTTTTACTCAGTATACATTGCAGTGTACATCTAGAGCACTATATCAATAATGAAAATGAATGGGTCCTTTCTTTCTGCAAAAGCCAGTAGAGAGCTTCATTTCCTGGAGCTGTGTTTTGTTTCCTAGAGATCTCTCTGCTTTGTTTTTTTGTTTCCTTTGGGCAAATACTTACATAAGGTTTCTCACTTGGGAAAAGTTCAGAGTATACATAGGCATTTTGTAATGTTTCAAACCTGAAAGCTTAAGACTACAGTCTGCAGGCTACAGTCATCCAATGATAAAAGCAGGAACCAGGCTTCTGTTTGCCGACGCACCAAAGGAGACAGGACACAGTGCTGGGTTTAAACAGCCGCACTCTTTATTAATCTGATTACAATCACAAATTAAGTGGGGGTAAATCGCCTAGTGCGATGCGGGTCCAGTACTTAACTTAACCTAATGAACAGTAACCCCAAGGTTAACCAGGGGTGGCTTCGATGTACCCTCGATTGCCACCCCTCAGACGATCACACGTCTCCCTGTCAATCGGCCCCAACTGTCCGTGAGCGGGTCCACTCCTTCAACTGCGAGTAAGGATAAAGATGCCTGCCGACGGGGGACCATACTTGTCCCTACTGCCGTCGCACGGCACCCCTCCCAGAGAGGCTGCCCCGCTGTTTGCCATCCCCCTGCATTCCGGCAGGTGGGCCTCCCCATCTCTTAAGGAGATGACTCTTAATTATAACCCTTCTAACTACTCTAACTTACAGTACTGGACCCCTGCCACTAAGGGGTTGACGGGTCTACCCATACGACCCCAACTCCCTCTACAACCTCTCTAGTGCATGAACTAAGGCCCTCTTTAGGGCTCTCAGGTACAAATCGTTACCTTCAGGGGACAGGTTCACCCCATCTCGCCTAAACAAGGCTGGTCTTCTATGCATCAGTGCCTGTAGCATGTCTACATGCTCCCCCGGCCCCTGTGCCATTTTACTATGTCCCTGTTTATCGTCTTCCTGGTCCTATCGATCTTCCGTGGGTGCACCCCGCTACCCCAGGACATCCGTTCGACCAAGTCGGTCCAGAGGACACGAACACCAGGTAAAAGTTTCTTATTCTCCCACATGTCAGCCTTTATGCTCTTGATCAGCTGCACGCCCTTCAAGAGAGGAATGTCATTCTCGTCCAGGTGAATTACTATGATATTAGGCGGGGACCTCGGCAAGAGGCGTGAAGCGACGGCAGAAGCTGGTGCCACCTCATTCCACCACGGTCCTTCCGCTGGATCTGCACCTGTGCTGACAACCCTAGTTGGGTTCCCCATCTGGTCTGCCCTGCGGCCCTGCCTGTCCAAAGCACCAGCCTGTGGCCAATGATCCAAACCAGCCTCTGTGGTGGTGTGCAAACTCAGTTGTGACAGTAGTCCCTGTGATATGAGTGAGCACTTGGCCTGAGAGTGAAGATTGGCAGGATGAAATAGGATAAATCCAGTATAATGCAATAAACCCTGGAGAACAATGGAGGCTTGGTTTTCAATTAACAGAAATCATTATTACTTTGATCCTCAAAGCCCTGCAGAATGGGCCTTGTGCCAGTGCAGCACTTTAAGGATCAGACTCTATATTTTTATTATTATAAAATAGCAGCAAAGAGCTGAATTCCGACTTATGGCTTCTCTCATTGTTTTGATAGTACATAGAAATATTAAGTGAGTGGGAGTACCTCTCTGAGAATACGTTCTATGCAACAGTCCTTGGTCTAGAGCAGGGGTGGGCAAATTTCCCAGTCCAAAGAGCTGCACATCGAGATCTTTATATGGCCATCAGCCACCACTGAATGACACTCTAGCCCACATGCACGCACATGGTCATATAGGGTGTTAACAAACATGACAGCGGCCTACTTAGGCTCGCTTTAACCCGAGGGCCACCATCATGTTTATTAGGGGCAATCCAGATGTTTGCCCCACCTGGAGTTTCCGTAGGCGTGTTTGTGGCAGGTCAGGAGTCAGAACTGCAGACTGAGCAAAGAAAAGCAAGGTAGGTAAGGTATATAAAGAGACTATAGATATTATATATTTATATAAATACAATATAATATAATTAATTATAATAAATATTATAGATATTATAGATATTATAGATTGTGGCAGAGATGAGATCACTGGGTGTCAGTGAGTGTCCTCAGAATTAGGGGAAGTAGTAAGTAAGTAAAACGTTTATTTGTATTAACCATCAGGTTATAACAAAATTACAAAAAATTTACAAACAATTATTAATAATCACAAAAATAAAATAGTACACATAGCACAAAATTACAAGATACAAAGAAAAAAACTTAGTACATAGGTCAAAACACAGAGAATATTGTATATTAAAGTTTCCATTCAAGATCCACATATTAGTATATACATCTCAGTACCGGGTTTTCCCTCATACTCTAACTAGCCCCCCCATACCATCCTCACCAAGAATAATACTTTAATGTCAGCAGCAGATCCACACTGAGTTATTTGCAATTATAATGCAACAACCTCCAGTTTATCAATTCGGCTACAACTTAATGATATCTCATGTAAGCAAAACCTGCTACATGTGTAGCCCGAATAGCTAGAGTTCAGAAATTTCCTAAATTTCTCTGTATAACCTACTACAAGGAGTACATTATAAGCGAGACCACAGCAACTTGGTTATAGGCTCAGTTGGAAATCCTTAAAGAACCGAACATTAATCCAGGAGCAAGATGGACTGCTTTATAAGTAAGGCCCAGCGACAGAATTTTGCCATGTTCCTAGTCATTTCGGTATCAAAGCCAGAAAGTAATCTAGTAATTACCATCTCTCTCTCCCCAAGTGAGCAATCTGCTATATAAGGCATTAAAAAGCAGGAACGAGGTAAGGATAATTTGGAACACTCAAACACAACATGCAACAGTGATTCAACTTGTCCAGTATTACAGGCGCAAAATCTCAGGTGCCAAGGGGTACCCTGAAAACGCCCTAAGATCCATGCTGATGGAAATAGCTGGAAACGAAAAAGTGTGTAAGCTTTCCGCTCAGGCCAGTTTACCCAGGCATCAAGGTAACCCAGATTGCCAAATGGCAGTTTGACAGTCGCATACATGGGGCAAGCCTTCTGAGCATCGAGCAGAGCAATCTCTGCTTGGCGTTCTTGATCCCTAATACGAAGAGCAATCAAGCCTAGCACCTCAGGATATAATCGATCGGCGAGAAACTCTAATGAAAAACCTAAACTATGGATCAACCCTGTAACTGTGAGAAATCACTGTCCATTCCTGAAATCGGGCACCATGCTGTGAAACAGACTCCCTGACGGGGATAAATTGTAAAGCAACTTGAGCCAGAACTTGAGTACCACAAAAAGAACCTGGGTTCTAAGGGGTCGGGAAGCAGACTCCAAACGGAGTACCACTTGCGGAGTGGACCTAGGGGCCCCCAAAATTCCTCGGAGAAAGCTGTTTTGGACATGTTCCAAGGAGTCCAAATACCGTGGAGCCCAGACAGGAGCAGCATAGAACAGCTGAGAGATTACCTTAGCTTGAAAAAGCCTCCTAGCCGGGCCCACCAACCTTCCCCCGTGGGAATGGAAAAAACCCAATAAGGTATTAGAGGTCTTCCTAGCCAGAGATAATGTAGCATCAAGGTGGCGTCTCCAAGAGCATGTTGCCGAAAGCAACACCCCGAGGTACCTATAGGAGGAAACCTGCTCAATCGGGTTACCATGCATAAACCAACGGTGGCTCAGTTTCCTATCTCCTACCACCATAACCTTTGTCTTTTGGTAATTTATATCCAGGTTCTCAATTTTGCAATATTCTGCAAATTTGGTCATCGCCCTACGCAGCCCTACCTGAGATTGAGAAAGTAAGACTGCATCGTCTGCATACAACAGCACGGGCAAGCGTATATTCCCCACTTTTGGGGCATGAGTGTCCTCATCCGAAATAAACCTCTTAACGTCGTTGACATAGAAGTTAAATAGAAGAGGTGCTAAAACACACCCCTGCCTCACTCCACGCTGAATATGTATTTTTGCGGATAAAGCAGTCTCAAAAGGAATGCGCACCTGAAGAGAGTTGTTACTATGACACTGTACTAAAAGGTATAACAGTCGCCTCTCTATTGAAGAACAACTAAGTTTGAGCCAGAGCCGATGTCTATCTACAGAGTCAAATGCAGCGCGTAAATCGACGAAGCAAAGATATAATCTGCCGTTTTTACACTGTCTCACATATTTATCCATAAGATAATTTAAAGTAAAAATATGGTCACTTGTAGACTGGCCAGCACGAAACCCTATCTGTTCCTTGATAAGTATGTCCTTAGACTCCAACCAGTGTAGAAACTTTCCTAACAGATATCTCAAATAAAGTTTCCCTACCACACTAAGCAAACTGATGGGCCTATAATTTTCTGGCAGAGTAGAATCCCCCTTCTTAAAAATAGGGACAACCAGACTAGACAACCAATCCTCAGGTATGATCCCAGTTTCATTAATTCTAGTGAATACAGGGGCCAGCAGGCCAGCCCACCAGTCGGGGTCCAGTTTAATTAGATCAGTTGTAAGGTGATCATTGCCTGGGGCTTTCCCAGACTTTAATTTTAATATATACTCTCTGATCTCGTCTGGCTGTACTGGAGGCCATGCCTCCAGTAAGTATATATTTTGGGCAAGCCCGGCAAGATCCACTGGAGCATTCCCTGGGGACTCGTACAAGTTTTTAAAATAATTGGTCCAAGCTTCTAAAGCAGGACGGGCGCTGCTTACAGCAGTAGCTTTAGGGAAAAAATGCCTAACCTGGCTCCAGAAAGCACTTGGATTCCTGCTGCGTGCAGCCAAAAGAAGTTTCCTCCAACTTGCTTGTTGGTATTCACTTTTCTTCTTTAACAGAGTGCCTCTGTAGACCCTACGTAATGAGATAAGGGAGGCACAATTCTGGGCCAACGGATGACTCCTGGCTCGTCTGGTCAACCTGCGCAATTCCCTCCGCAATCTACCGCAATAGAAGTCAAACCAGGGAAAACCCTGGCGTCTAGGAGGTTGGATTTTAAGACCGCCTAGAGCCTTACGCAGGGAAATTACCAGAGGGCCATAGGCCATCAAAGGGTCAAGCCCCCCGGTACGAATACCGTTTGACAGTGCCAAGATGTGTACTTGCTGTATAGCTTGAGGGAAAATTTCCTTCAGAGCAGAAATCCTCTGTAATCCTAGAATCCTGGAACTAGAACCCCCTGGATCTGTTGGGGGTAACCCAACAGGCCACCCCTGGGGCACAAGCATCTCCAATAGTAGAGGCTGATGATCAGACAAAGAATTCAAACAGACTGTAAAGTCTACTACCTGGAACAGCAATTCAGAGGAGACTAACACATAGTCTATGGTGCTAGCACCATTCACAGAAAAATAAGTGAAATCCCCCCTTGGATCGCCGGTCGATCGGCCATTAAGAATGACCAGGTCCATCTCCTCGGCTAATCTTAGGAACCGTGAGCCCTTATGACTGCACACTACATCCCTAGAGACACGGGCAGACAGCCAAGGGCACCCCACACTATCATTCAGCAAGGGGGAGCCCCCCCAGTGTTGTCCAATCCGGGTATTGAAATCGCCACCAAATACTAATGGGACCTCAGGTAACATATTCCTGGCCTCGGTGATCAAAACCCCCATTGTCTGCCATATTTCCTCCTTGTAATATGGTGAAGATAGCGGGGGAACATATGCATTAGCTATCAAAAGGGCTTCGCCCTGGGGTCTAAAACAATACCACAAAGCAAAATAGGATTTAAAAACTTTAATCAGCTTCACATTTAAAGTAAGTTTTGTTGAACATAACATAGCTAGACCACCACTAAGCCTGCCCCTAGATGCAAGAGATTGGGCCGGCAGATTGTATACTTCATAGCCAGGACATACAAAGTCAGAAGCTTCCCATGTCTCTTGCAACAAAACTATATGGTAACTAGAAAGAAAAGATAGAAAGGAAGGATCAGAAAGTCTAGCCCGCCAACCTGCAATATTCCAACTCAACAAGGTAAAATGGTACATAGCAGGGGATAGTCAAGCAGCATTGCTATTAGGAGGCAAATGCATACCCTTCTGCTGCTCGCTAACCCCCCCCCCCGCCCCCCCCAGGAGAAATAATTGTCCGAGGTGGACTGGGCGCCATCTCTAACTGAGCAGCACTTGTTAAGTAGGCACCAGTCTCTATAGCTGTAATTGGCCTAATAGTCCCCGAGGCTACCAGATCTGAAACCCCATATATTAAACTAGAATGGGATTCCAAACCCATATATTTGGGCTGCCTCTCGCCCCCTGACAATCGGGAGAAGACTATACAGCTACCCCGTACTGCCGCAGGGGTAGAAGAGGCTTCCGGAGAATCCAGCACAGATTGAATAGATGCCGAAGGTAGCAACCTCTGCTCACCAGGTTGCACAACTCTCCCAGGGTATCTCCCAATTCTAGAATGGCTCAACCTTGCACATAGTTTGTCAAGCTGATCAAACAGGGCTCCAGAATCAGTGCCCTGGGGCAACAGCCAGTTCATTGGTTGGACTGGCTTATCCAACAAGGGTCCCCCCAGAGAACCCTGGGGAGCTTGGGTATCCATAGATTCAGAACTCTCCCTGCCGGGCAAATGGGAGACCCCGGCCCCCTGGGTAGAAAAACCCCGTGGGCCCCGGGCTGCGATTGCCATAGGCTCTTTAGAGGTAATTGGCAGAAAAGGAGGGTTCAAGCCCTCAGCCCCCGGGCCCCCAGGTGAGGGGGAATTCTCTGGAAAGAATACAGTATTAACGTCAGGTTCCAAAACTCTGGATACATGAACACCATGCCTACTCAGGAGATGTTTTCTCTGCAATACCTGAGCCACCACCTTATTAGAATAAAAAATTACATCGATCATCCACCGTCTTTTGACAGTGCATACATGCTCCACAGAGCTAATATCTCTACTGGTCACTGGTAGTTGTAACAGAACCCTTAAATGTTCAGCGACATCAAGTGGAATATTCCATAGGGGAAGTCTTCCATTCACAAGAGGCAGTACAGTAAACAGAAGTTTGGTAGAAGAAAATTTACATTTCCTGAATGGTTTCGAAGGGGATAAACCCCGCAAATCTTGTAATGATACTGCCAACACTGGGTTAGAGTTGCTGGGCCTTGATAGTATAGGGTGGGCTTCTTCCAGAAATGGAGCCCCAGGCCCGCCTCCCGTCATCTGCCGGGGTGGAGGTATAGACCGAGATTCCAGTTTATAAGTAAGCTGTTGGATTTGAGCCGATAGATATCGCAAGGTATGGGATGTCATAATAGCGAAATCCGCAATTAAATCAAAATTATCTATTGGATTGGGTCCCTGAACTGGACCTGGTGAGATCACTGGAAAAACCCCATAAGAAGGAGTATGGAGCACAGCAGGTTGAGCATGAGAATCTGAAAAAGGTAAACTAGTTGCAGCCATCCCCCGTCGTTCATGTAAAGGCAAACAAGTAGAGGCAGCGGCTTGAGCCTCAGTCAAAACCAGGAAAAAGGCATCCAGCTTACATTGCTTTGCAACTTTAGTTGGTGAAGATTGAATTGGCTCACCCTGGGGCCGCTTAGATAGTCCCATCGCTGCACAGCGTCAGAAAAACAATTGCAAGACTCAAAAACAGACCAAATATATACCAAATACAGTATAGACCAAATACAGCAAATATTCGGCCAGATGGCCACCACCTACCCCACGGGGAAGAGCTAGCCTAAGGAGCAAAAAAAACCAACTCCCTACGCCCGGTCAAGCCGAAGGGCAAGCAAAAGGGCACGCACCCTTTTGCGCGCGACCCTTCGGCGCGCGCCACCGGCGCTGCCGGAGGCTAACAAGCCCCTTTTCTCCTCTCCGCAGGGCAGCTGGCTCCACCCCCCACCTGGAAGCTCTGCACAGCTGGTGGAAACTTTGCCGGTGAGTTCACGGGCTCCTCCGCTCCCCGGGCTCAGGACAGAACTGCCGGAGGCTAACAAGCCCCTTTTCTCCTCTCCGCAGGGCAGCTGGCTCCACCCCCCGCCTGGAAGCTCTGCACAGCTGGTGGAAACTTTGCTGGTGAGTTCACGGGCTCCTCCGCTCCCCGGGCTCAGGACAGGCTCAGAATTAGGGCCCAATCAGTGTGTGGGAGGTTCACACCCTTGCCCCCTAATTAGGGCGTGGCAAATCAACTTTCTGGGGAATGAAATCTGGGGAATTGTTTCTTTAGCTGGTACCTCCTCTATGTCGCGTCCCCTCTCTGTGGGAGTTCCTCAAGGCTCTGTCCTTGTCCCTTTACACTCTTTCTCCAGATGAACTCATTGAACCCCATGGCTTACAGTAACACCTCTATGCTGATGACGTGCTCCATGCAACTCTCTCTCTCCACTCCCGAGCTCTCCTCCTCCATCCAGTCTCATATCACTGACTGTCTTTCTGACATTTCTGCTTGGTTATCTCATCGCCAACTCAAGCTTAATATGGGCAAGACTGAGCTCCACATCTTCCCCCAAAAACGTTCCCCTCCTACTTCCCTCTCAGTTTCCATTGAAGGCATCACCATCCAGCCTGTTCCTCTGGCATGTAGTCTAGGATACATCTTCAACTCCTCCTCTCCTTTACATCTCAGATCCAGGCTGTTGCCAAGTCCTGCCACTTTGCTCTGTATAATATTGCTAAAATCTGGCCTTGCCTTACTGTTGCCACTGCAAAAACAGTAGTCATCTCTGACCTTGACTACTGTAACTTCCTCCTTACTGGTCTCCCCTACTCTGACCTCACCACCCTCATCTCCTTTCAATGCTCTGCTGCCAAAGTCATCCACCTTGCCTGTCACTTTGACCACGTTCAGCCCCATTTCTCCACCCTACACTGATTCCCCCTATGGGAATGCATTCAACAGAAGCTCCTGGTCTTCCCCTTAAAGACTCTTCATGCCTTGTCCCCCTCCCCCCATATCTCTCTGCTCTTGTATCCAGCAACATTCCTGCTCAGGAGCTTTGCTCCTCCTCTGCCCCCACCCTTGCCTGCTTACAACTCCTCTAAACACCTTTGCTCCTTCTCTCTTGCTGCCCCCCATGCATGGAACTCCATCCCTGGATACATTCATTCTGCTCCCTCATCTTCCAACTTTCAAGTCCCTCCTGAAAGCCTACCTCTTCCATCAGGCTTTCCCTGGCTCATCATCATGAGTGCTAAGAATCTCCTCCCTGTAACTAAGTTAAGCACGTGCAACTGCAACTTCATAAATGTATCCTTGTCTCTCCTGATGTTCACCTCTTCCTTGTCCCCCCCTTCCTTGTCTCCCTTAGAGTGTAAGCCCCTTGGGGTAGGGAACCTGTCTATAACTACTGAATTTACAATGCCAGGTACACTACTGGTGCTATATAAATAACTAATAATAATAATAATAATAATAATAATAATAATTAGCTTGTGCACAGCCCCACATAAACTCTCCAGGCACTCTATGGGTCTCTAGTTCCTGGCCTTGGATACACCTTCACCCCTGTGAGCAATTTAGGTCTGGCCTCCCATCACCCCTATAGCCAGCCCGGACCACCATGTGGGGCTTTTTCCAATCAACAGTGGGTTCCCAAAATTATATAAAACATTAACATAAGTATACAGTCTTCATTATTAGAACGCAGGAGTACTCTAATAGTTAAGGTGTGTTGCATGCTACATTATAAAGTCCCAACATGCGCTAAAAAGTATGGAAATTGCATGTTAAGACTCCCACCTTAACGTCCGTGCCATGTTAGCAGTAAAGACGTTGTACAGTCTCACATATTGTGCTCACTTACAACTTAGGCTCCATGCATCCACACTTTACCTTCGTCTTCCAGCCCCAATCCTCTTCCCCTGCGGGTTGGGGGCAACACTGAAGATGTTGGGGGAGATCCCGAAGCTGGAACTGTTCTTTGTAGGTGATGAACTGGAAGAGCTATCACAGATCAATGTGACACTGGAAGAGGTTCTAGAGCAAATTGACAAACTTAATAGTAATACATCACCAGGACCAGATAGTTTACACCGCAGGGTTCTGAAGGAACTCAGATATGAAATTGTAGAGCTACTACTGGTAATTTGTAACCTACTGCTAAAATCTGCCACTATACCTGAGAACTGGATGGTAGTGAATGTAATGCTGATATTTAAAAAGGGTTCCAGAGGTGAGCCTGGAAACTACAGACCAGTGAGCCTGACATCTGTGCCAGGCAAAATAGTGGAAACTATTATTAAAAACAGAATCATGGGACATATTGATAAACATGACTTAATTGGAAAGAGTCAACATGAATTTAGCAAAGGTAAGTCGTGTCCTACTAATCTATAGTAATGTTTTGAGAGGGTGACAAATGTTGATAAGGGGGAGCCGGTTGATATAGAGTATCTGGGTTTTCAGAAAGTGTTTGCTAAGGTTCCTCATGAGAGACCCTTGAGGAAATTAAAAAGTCATGGGATAGGAGGCAGTGTCCTATTGTGGATTGGTTACTGGCTAAAGGACAGGAAGCAAACTGAAAACTAAATGGTCAGTTTTCATAACAGAGAGAAGTAAATAGTGGAGTACCCCAAGGATCTGTACTGGGACCAATGTTGTTTACTGTATTCATTACTGATCTGGAAAGGAAAGTAAGGAGTGAGGTGACCAGATTTTCAGATAACACCACGTTATTCAAGGTAGTTAAAACACGAGCAGACTGTGAAGAATTGCAGGGGTATCTGGGCATCTAAATGGCACATGAAATTTAGTGTGCACAAGTGCAAAGTGATGAACATAGGGAAAAACAATCCAAACTATATGTACACAATGCTGGGTTCTAAATTAGGAGTTGCCACTCAGGAAAAGAACCTTGGAGTCATTGTGGAAAATACAGTTAAATCCTCATCTCCGTGTGTGGCGGCCGTCAAAAAAGCAAACAGAATGTTAGGAATTATTCATAAAGGGATAAAATATAAAATTGTAAATATCATAATGCCCTCTATATAAATCTGTGGTGCAACTGCACCTTGAGTATTGTGTACCCCCCCAAAAAAAGTTCAAAAGTTTATTAGGCACTGGCTATTGCCTTGGCCACAAATAACAATATATACAGATGAAACAAAACAATTTTGATAAACACATAAACAACAGCAAGCTGTACACTCACTAACATACATCACATTAGCACAAACTCAAGTCACAGGGTTGAGTTCTAAACACAGTTCTAAACATAGGAGCGAGCCAGCCTCATCAGACACCCCACCAATTCTAGGAGAACAATTAATCTGCAATAGTCATGCATACCCTGTATAGTCTTGTAATAGTTTGATGCATAACTAACAACAGCACTTGGTTCATGCAGCACTCCTTTCTTATCAGGGCTTATAATGGCAGTACATGACTCCTGAAAACACTTTGCTCTTCTCTGAGCTTGTAACGGCGATACTTGACTTCTGAAGAGATTACCTTACTCTTAACAGGGCTTGCATCTGCAGCACTTAGTTCCAAAAGATAACCTATTCCTTGGAGATTACGTAGGCATTACTTGGTCCATAGGAAGGGTACCTAATTCTAATACAGCTGTCATCGGCTTATGGTTCCTTTCCCAGGTGGCATCCTCATTGATAAGTTGGCTTGCTACCTCAAAAGTAACAGGTCCAATGCCAACTAGGAAAATATCTGATGCCTCTTAGAAAAGGCCACGAGAGCCTTCATCAGGACCAATCAGGTATAACAACATTATAGTAATCAAGAAGTAAACCATATGAGCAAACCTTTTGCTCTTACACTTTTAACACATACAAAGCTCAACACACAAATTATCTAATTATTGTCCCTGATGGACTTTACCACTTGTGTACGAAGCCTCGCTGCCCTAATTGCAAAGAAGACTACTTCATTCGTTACTTCAACTTTTTTATCTCCTAAAAGATATATCAGTCTCTGCAGAGTTGACCATAAAGGATCAAATTTAAGTCTTCTCATGAGCCTTTCTCAAGGTTGGGTATATATAGGGCACATTAATAGATAATGCGTAAAATCTTCTACACACTCTCCCCCTCGATACATTTCCGTTCATGGTAGGATATTCCTTTATATCTCCCTTCAACCACCACCATAAGCATTGCTTGCCGCCTTAGTGAGGTAAAGGATTTCCTTGACATAGAGTTATTAAATGCATTTAGATAGCTTGCTCTTGTTAGACCTACAGACCAATATTTATACCATGGTGAGATACGTGAGACAGCTGCCTGAGCTCTTTGATATTGTCTATCTAGGTCTCCGATTCTCTGCTTAACCATTTTCTGGGCTTCATTATAAGAAAAGATCTTCAAAAACCCAGCTGTTTCAATTTATGATTTACACCTTTCCACCAAGGATCCTTGTCATAACATAGGTCATTCATTTTTTCAGTTAAACACATATTTGGTAAAGAGGAGACTGGGGCATAGAATAACTTTAAAAGAAAACACACTAAGAGAATCTCAAATCTGGCAGACAGTGATATCAGTCCCAACTCAAGTTTCATGACTGCTGGAGAGGTAGTTGACAGTACCCCCAGGCATTCTCTCATGAACTTATTCTGCCAAGGTTCAAGGTATTCAGCAGCAAATCTGAGCCCCGTAACACACCTTAGAGACCAATTTGGTCTAAAAGGTTTTTAGTGCCGGTTTTAAGTGCTGCGCACCCTGGATTGGTGGAATTTTTAAAAGGCAGAGGTGACTGATATAGCTGCCTGTTTCGCTGAAAGCAAGTGTGATGACCAAGAGGCATTATAAGAGAACACCACCCCCAGATACTTAAATGAGCAAACCTGGTCTATCTTATGCCCTGACAGATACCACTGTTCTTCTTTGAACCATGTGGAGAAAATCATTATCTCTGTTTTGTTATAGTTGATTACCAGGTCTTGAGACTGGCACTTGTTCCCAAAATCTTCTAAAAGTCAGATCAGACCTAACTTACTTGTAGATAATAATACAGTATCGTCTGCATGCATCAGAACTGATACCTGCCGATCACCAATCTTAGGTGCCATATATTTCCCTTTATCCTGATGCTTAACTATTAAGTTATTAACATATACGTTAAACAGGGTCAGAGCAAGCAAACATCCCTGTCTGATCCCCCTTTAGGTCAGAATCATATCAGACAGGGCTCCTCTTGTATTAATTCTCACCTGAAGTGTTGCATTCATATATAAAGATTTTATGAACAATAAGTCACCTGTCAATAGACAGTTTGTCCAACTTTTCCCGTAGAAGTTCTCTATTGATCAAATCAAAAGCTGACCTAAAATCAATAAATGCTACAATTTCATTTTCTTACTCCTATATTTACCAATCAAATGGATTGGCGGACCAGTTAGGATGGTCCACTCTCAAAGGCTGATGGAACCCCAGCAGTTCCAAGAGGTCCTGAGGGAGTTAACCTTGGACTTGGACGGCCACTCTGTGGATGAGCTGGTTCAGCGTTGGAACAGTTTGCTGGAGAAGACCACTGACAGGGTGGCTCCGAGATGCCCTCTGCCTCGGTCTCGTCACCACAGGGCCCCTTGGTTTACTGAGGAACTGCGGTGTATGAAGCGTGTAGGCAGGATGCTAGAGTGATGCTGGCGTCGGACTCGATCTGACTCCGACCGTCTTCTCCATAGGGTCCATTTGCGGTCCTATGTTGAGGCTGTGAGGATGGCAAGGAAGGAGTTCCTTGCTGTCCTCATAGCGTCTGTGAAGTCACGCCCGGCAGAGCTGTTCCAGGTGGTGCGGGGGCTGGTCAGTCTGGCCTCCCTCCGCCTGGATGGGGACTTGTCCCAAGCCCGCTGTGAGGAGTTTGTCAACTACTTCGCAGACAAAATTGCTTGGATTCAGACCGACTTTGACTTTGGATTAGGGGCAGTAGGGGAAGAGCGCGAGGGGACGGAGGTCCTGTCTGGTCCAGCTTTGTGGGGGGAGTTTCAGAAAGTGATGCCGGCTGATGCAGCGGATGTTCTGGGGTCTGTGAGGGCCACTTGTGAACTTGATCCATGCCCCTCCTGGTTAGTGAAAGCTTCCAGGGAGACATTGGGGACAGTGCTGGCGAGGGTAGTAAACGCGTCCTTGCAGCAGGGGAGGCTGTCGCCCTGCCTCAAGGAGGCTGTGGTATGCCCTCTGCTGAAAAAACCATCTTTGGACATGGATGCGCTTGCCAGTTACCGACCTGTCTCTAACCTTCCCTTTTTAGGGAAGGTTATTGAGCGGGCGGTGGCACTCCAACTCCAGGGGCATCTGGATAGCATCGGTTTCCTAGACCCTTTTCAATCTGGGTTCCGCCCCGGCTATGGCACTGAGACAGCGTTGGTGACCTTGGTGGACGACCTCCGCCGGGAAATGGACGCAGGATGTTCAACATTTCTCATCCTGCTAGATCTCTCGACCGCTTTTGACACCGTAGACCATAGGCTGCTATTGAGATGACTGAGTGACCTGGGGGGTCTGGACGGGACTGTTCTTGAATGGTTCCGCTCATTCCTCTCAGGGAGATGCCAGCATGTGGTGTTGGGGGATGAGACATCGTGCCCCCGCGCCTTATCATGCGGCATTCCGCAGGGTTCCATCCTGTCTCCGTTATTATTTAATGTGTATATGCAGCCCTTTTGGGAGGTCGTGAGAGGGTTCAGGGTGCGGTGTCACCAGTATGCTGATGATACTCAGCTGTACCTCTCTTTTTCAACTGACCCAGACCCTGCTATCTCGTTGCTATCCCAATGTTTGGAGGCCGTGGCGGAATGGATGTGGCAGAGCAGACTGAGGCTCAACCCCTATAAGACAGAGGTGATGTTGGTGGGGAGAGCAAGGGAGGTAGTGGCCCCCCTGGTTGGGGGGGGTTCACCCTCCTATAGCTCAGCAGGTCTGGAGTCTGGGGGTGATATTGGACACTGACCTCTGCCTGGAGCGAGAGGTGGAGGCAGTTGCTAAGGCTGCCTTCCACCAGCTGTATCTGGTGCGTAGGCTGCGTCCGTTCATCTCCAGACTGGACCTGGCCTCCCTCATCCATGCTTTCGTCACCTCGAGGCTGGACTACTGTAACGCGCTCTATGTGGGGCTTCCCCCACGTTCGGAGGCTGCAGCTAGTGCAGAATGTGGTGGCTCATCTCCTGACGGGGACGGTCCGTCGGGAGCATATTACACCTGTGCTCCGCACCCTGCACTGGTTGCCGATAGCATGCCGAGCCAGGTTCAAGGTTTTGGTGTTGATATATAAAGCCCTTTACGGTCTGGGCCCCTCATACCTCAGGGACTGCCTCGCCCTCCATGCCCCGGAGTGGCTCCTTTGGTACGCCGGGGGTGCCTTCTTGGAGGTCCCCCGTGTTAAGCGGAGGGCCACAATGGAGAGGGCATTTTCGGTGGCTGCGCCGCACCTTTGGAACTCCCTTCCAGAGGAAGCTTGCATGGCCCCCAGCCTATTGACATTTCGACGAAATTGCAAAACCTGGCTGTTTGCCCAGGCCTTTGAGGAGGGTGGGAGGGGAGGGTGAGGGGTTTTAGCTCCCCCACCTGATGCAGTATTTATAATGTTTTAAGCCCTGTTTTAATAATTTATAGTTATATTGTTATGATGATTTTAAAATGTATTTTATTATGATGTTTTATTGTTGGAAGCCACCCCGGACTGCTTTTGCAGGAGGGGCGGGGTATAAATCTATAAAATAAATAAATAAATAAATAAATAGCACCAGCCCTTGACCTATTGTACTTTTTGCAGCACAAACCCCACCTGCTCTTCTGCCAAGATGTTATTTTCTACAATCCAAAAAGTTAGGCGTTCTAGTAGAAGCTTGGTATAAATTATGGATATCATGGGAAGCAAGCTAATTGGCCTATAGTTCTTAGGGTTGGATCAATCCCCTTTTAAAAATATTGGGATGACCACTCCTGCCCTCTATAGCTCGGGAATAATACCCATGTGGTTTATTAGAGTAAACAGATTAGCCAAGGCAGGAGTCCACCACTCTGGGAGGAGCTTATAAATCTCCCCTGGTATAAATTCCTTTCCTGGGGCCTTCCCAATTTTTAAAGATTTTATAGCAGCCGCCAGCCAGTACCTCTACTGTCATCACAGGGTTCCAAAATGGGAGGTCCTCAAACCCCCTTCGTAAGGGCTGAGTTCTTATTACCTTACTACCCCCTGGCCCCCTCTCCTCTTTTCTCCCAGACTTTGAATCCTGGATAACCTTCCTCCTCTCTGATGATACCCCCACTCTTATTCTTGGCAACTTTAACATCCACGTTGACACACCTTCCAAGTCTCCCATCTCCCACTTTCTCTCCCTAATCTCCTCCTTTGATCTCCACCTCTGGACTGATTCCCCCACACACACTGATGGCCACTCCCTCGACCTCATCTTCTCCAGAAACTGCTCTGTTGCTGATCTTCCCTTCAATCCTTGTCATAAATCTGACCACCACCTCGCCACCTTCAACCTCTCCCACCAACCCCTCTCGTCTTCCGCCGCTCCGCGCCCTTTCTGTAATTTACAGGCCATTACCCCTCTTGACTTCGCCTCCTCCCTCTCCCCCCTCCTTCCTTCAGTCTTCTCCTCCTCTTCCCCAGACTCTGCCATCTCTTCTCTTAACACCTCTCTCGCCTCAACCCTTGACTCTCTTGCCCCCCTCTCCTCCCGCCCTGTCTGACTCCAAAACCCCCGTCCTTGGCTTACCTTTTCCACCTGGCAGGGAGCCTGCAGTCCCGCTGGTGCTGTTGCTGCCGCCGCTGAACTGTGCTGAGTCTGCTGGGCTGCTCCTGTCACCGCTCCTGTCTCCTGCTGTAACACCTGAGGGAGAGAAAGAACTGTCAGTATTGGGGGGGGGAACAAGGAAGTCGGCACACCTGGGCAGGGTGTCCTGGCCTTACCCTGACCCCGGACCCGGAAGCTGACTGAGGGGGTGGGCTTTAAGAGGAGCCGCCGGCAGCTTGAATGGCACAGGACTCACCTTTTCCACCTGGCAGGGAGCCTGCAGTCCTGCTGGTGCTGTTTCCACCATCGCTGAGCTGTGCAGAGCCTGCCGGTCTGCTCCTGTCACCGGTCCCATCTCCCGCTGTAACACCTGTGGGAGAGAAAGAACTGTCAGTATTGGAGGGGGGGCAAGGAAGCCGGCACACCTGGGCAGGGTGTCCTGGCCTGACCCCAACCCCGGACCCAGACCCTGACTGGGGGGGTTAAGAGGAGCCGCTAGTTGCTCCTCTGCAGGCTGCAAGATGCAGGCTGCGAGCCAAAGGGCCACGAGCCAAAGGGTGCAGACCTTTGGGGCCCTTTGGGGGCCTCAGGGGGCTTAGGGGGAAATATTGATTGTGTGAGTCCTTTAGTTGTGTTATTGGGGGGGAGGTTTTGTGGGAAGAGCTGTGGGGTGGGGGTATTTGGGGATGGGGGAAGTGGGAGGGAGGGAGGAGAAGAGAGGTATCCCCAGCACTGACCCTTGTTGGCAGCAGGGGAATGTGCCAGTGGCAGGGGGGGGGGGGGTGGGGTGGGGATGATGCCGGCTCCTGATGGCAGCAGAAGAACCGGTTAGGGGAGGAGGTGGGGGGAGGGGGAAATATGGAGATGTAAGTTATGGGGAGTGGAAGGGGGGAGGGGGAAGGGACTATTGGGGTGGTTGGGGACTCCGGAGGGAGGGTGAACAGCCTAGATGTAGGGGTCAGGGGTCAGGATGGAGTGGACAGGAGGGGAGGAGTGGCCATAGGGGTGGTTATGGGGCAGGGATGGTATGGTCCAAGGGGACAGGTGACTCGGATTCCCAGGGGACCGAGGTCTCTGGTTGAGGTTGAGAGAGTCACACACACACCCCACTGAAGGTGAGAGAGGATTGGAGTCTAGGGTCCTCCCGTAAAGGGCTGTAGCTGTTGAATGCAAAGTCCGTAGTGAATAAGGCCCCAATTATCCGGGAGTTGATCCTGGATGGGGCTGCGGACCTTGCATATATTACAGAGACCTG
Organism: Sphenodon punctatus; assembly: GCA_003113815.1. Classification (NCBI taxonomy): domain Eukaryota; kingdom Metazoa; phylum Chordata; class Lepidosauria; order Sphenodontia; family Sphenodontidae; genus Sphenodon; species Sphenodon punctatus. The sequence goes on along the minus strand of QEPC01003911.1, from coordinate 2,594,198 downwards.
GCTGGATGAGGGGGCGGAACCAGCTTTAGCAGACCTTGTTCCGGCCGGGTATGCTGTGCAGCACCAGCCCCGCATGTGGGGCTGGGGGGGAGGTGTAGCTATTGTTTTTAGAGAGGACTGGCCAGCTAGGAGATTTCAGGTGTTGAGGCCCTCCATATGGTGTTTGATTTGGCTGAGGGCAAGCTTGGGGTGCTGCTGGTATACTGGGCCCCTTCCTGTCCAGCAGCATCCCTTGCTGTTCTAGCAGAGCTGGTCTCGGAGGTGGCACTGAACTCCTCCAGGACTTTGGTTCTGGGGGACTTCAACGCCCATGTCAATGCCGGCCTTGTAGGAGCAGAGCATGAGTTCATGGCCACCATGGCAACCATGAACTTGTCCCAAGTGGTCAACTGCCTGACCCATGTGGGGGNGGTCCAGCATTGGAATATCTTGCTGAGGGAGGCCATTGACAGGGTGGCTCTGAGACATCCACTGCCTCCGTCTCGTCACCGCAGGGCCCCTTGGTTTACCGAGGGGCTGTGGTGTATGAAACAGGTAGGTAGGAGACTAGAGTGACGCTGGCGTCGGACTCGCTCTGAATCTGACCGACTTCTCTATAGGACCCATTTGCGGTCCTATGTTGAGGCTAAGAGGACAGCAAACAAGGAATTCTTTGCTGCCCTCATAGCATCTGCAAAGTCGCGTGCAGCAGAGCTGTTCCGAGTGGTGCAGGGGCTGGTCAGTCCGGCCTCCCTCCGCCTGGACGGGGACTTGTCCCAGGCCCGCTTTGAGGAGTTTTCCACCTACTTTGCAGACAAGATTGCGCAGATCCAGAGTAACTTTGACACCGGGTTACAAGCAGGAAGTGAGGAGCATGAGGTTATGGAGGCACCGTCTGGTCGATCTTTCTGGGAGGAGTTTCAGGAAGTGATGCTGGACAATGCGGTGGATGTCCTGGGGTCTGTTAGAGCCACTAGTTATGAATTAGATCCATGCCCGTCCTGACTGGTGAAAGCCTCCAGGGAGATATTGGGGACGGTGCTGGTGAAGGTGGTCAACGCGTCCCTCCGGCAGGGGAGGATGTCATCCAGCCTCAAGGAGGCTGTGGTGCACCCCCTGATGAAGAAGCCTTTGCTGGATGTCGATGCACTCGCCAGCTACCGTCCTGTCTCTAATCTTCCCTTTTTAGGGAAGGTTATTGAATGGGCAGTGGCTCTGCAGCTCCAGGTGCATCTGGACAGTATCAGTTTCCTTGACCCTTTTCAATCTGGGTTCCGTCCTGGCTATGGTACTGAGACGGCCTTGGTGGCCTTGGTGGATGATCTCTGCCAGGAGTTGGATGCAGGATGTTCGACCTTTTTGATCCTGCTAGATCTCTCGGCTGCTTTTGATACTGTGGACCATGGGCTGCTGTTGAGATGGTTGCGAGACCTGAGGGTGGTGGTCTGGGTGGGATGGTCCTTGGGTGGTTCCGCTCATTCCTCTCGGGTAGAAGCCAGTGGGTGGTGCTGGGGGCCGAAACATTTAGCCCCTGGGCCTTGACTTGCAGCGTTCCGCAGGATTCAATTCTGTCTCCACTATTATTTAAAGTGTATATGCAGCCCCTGGGGGAGATCGTGAGAGGGTTCGGGGTGCATTGTCACCAATATGCTGATGATACTCATCTGTACCTCTCGTTTTCAACTGACCCAGGTCCCGCTGTCTCGTTACTTTCCCAATGTTTGGAGGCTGTGGCGGATTGGATGTGGCAGAGCAGACTGAAGCTCAATCTTGATAAGACAGAGGTGATGGTGGTGGGAAGAGCGAGGGAGGTGCTGGCCCCTCTGATAGGGAGGGTTCGCCCTCCTGTTGCTCATCAGGTTCAGAGTCTGTGGGTGATTTTGAATTCAGGCCTCCATCTGGATTGGCAGGTGGAGGCGGTGGCTAAAGCTGCCTTTCGCCAGCTATATCTGGTACGGAGGCTTCGGCCATACCTCTCCGGGCCCGACCTGGCCACTTTCATCCATGCCTTCATTTCCTCGAGGTTAGACTACTGCAACACGCTCTACGTGGGGCTTCCCTTGTTTTTGGTTCGGAGGCTTCAGCTAGTGCAGAATGCGGCAGTCCATCTCCTTACGGGGACGGGGCGGCGTGAGCACATAACACCTGTGCTCCATGCTCTGCATTGGCTGCCTATAGCGTATTGAGCCAGATTCAAGGTGTTAGTATTGATTTATAAAGTCCTGAACGGTCTGGGCCCCTCATATCTCGGGGACCGCTTTGGCCTCCGTGCCTCAGAGCGATCCCTTTGGTCTACCGGGGGTGCCTTTCTGAAGGTTCCCTGTGTTAAATGGGGGGCCACAATGGAGAGGGCGTTCTCGGTGCCCGGGCCGCGTTCATGGAACTCCCTCCCGGAGGAGGCTCGCCTGGCCCCAGGCCTGTTGGCCTTTTGATGAGTTTGTAAGACCTGGCTGTTCGCCCAGGCCTTCTGAGGGGAGGATGGGAGGGTGGGGTAGGGAAGAGGGTTTGGGGTTTTAGTGATGTTTTATAAATTGTTGTGGGTTTTGTTTGACTTTTTATTGTTGATGATTTTATTAGTATTATTGTGTTTTTATGGTATTGTAAGCCACCCCAAGATACCATAGGCATGAGGGGGCGGCCAATAAATTTAATGAAATAAATAAATAAATAAATCCCCAACATCCGCTACCTCCACTCTTGCACTCGGGCTGCTGAACGCCTCTGACGCAAATCCCGCTCCCACCCTGACTTCCTCCACTATAAATTCTCCCTCTCCTCCCTCTCTTCTGCTATCTCCATGGCTAGGCACCACTACTATGCCTCCAGGATTGAATCCTACTCTCGCGACCCTCGCTGCCTTTTCTCTACCTTCAACTCCCTACTCAAGCCCCCCTGCCTCTCTCCGCCCTCTACCCTGTCTGCTCAGGATCTTGCATCATTCTTCACCTCAAAGATCGCCAATCTCCTCTGCCAAAACCCTTGTTCATGCCATGGTCATTTCTCACCTCGACTACTGCAACCTTCTCCTCGCTGGTCTCCCTCGCTCTCACCTGTCCCCCCTTATCGCCATCCAAAACTCCGCTGCCAAGGTCATCCACTCAGCCCATCACTTTGACCACGTGCAGCCTCTCCTTTCCTCTCTCCACTGGCTCCTGAACGCATCTTCCTGAACGCATCTGGTTTAAACTCCTGGTATTCACCATTAAAACACTTCACAGCCAAGCTCCCCCCTACCTCTCAGTCCTAATCTCCTTACGCGCTCCTGCATGCGCCCTCCACTCCTCCTCTGTCCCCTCCCTCACTCTCCCTTGTCTCCCATGCTCCCCTAACCGCCTTCGGTCCTTCTCCCTCACTGCCCCCCATGCCTGGAACTCCCTCCCTACCCACATCCACCTTGCCTCCTCCCTCCGCACCGTCAAATCCCTCCTCAAGACCCACTTCTTCCGTGCCACCTTTCCCAATGCCTGCTAGTTGCTTTCCCCCAATTACTTACGGTCTGCCCTCCTTTGCAGACTCCTGCCTAACTGTAACCAAGCCAAGCACGTGCACCTGAGACTTCGCAGCTGCTAACATGTTTGTTTGCTTCTCCCTTGTCTTCCCTTTCTCCCCTCTCCTTGTCGCCCCCTCCTTGTCTTTTTAGATTGTAAGCCATAGGCAGGGACTGCGTCTTTATCTTTGTTCTGCAAAGCACCAGGTACATGGCTGGTGCTATACAAATGTTAATAATAATAATAATAATAAACAATAATAGCATTAAAAGTTTCTGTAAAATGCTGTACCCATATATTTGATGTTATTTTGGGTTTGTGGAACATATGCCCTCCTTTCCATGTGCCGTTTATTATTTTCCAAAACAATTGACAATCATTACTTTCATGTATTCATGTACTCATACCCTCACCACATGGACCAGCCAGCCATCATTCTTGATGTAACCAAGCCAAGCACGTGCACCTGAAACCTCGCATCCTCGTGAATGTTACACTCCTTGTCTTGCCCTCTGTTCCCGTTACTTCTTCCCCCCTCCCCCCTGGTCTCTCAGATTGTAAGCCCTAGGGCAGGGACTGTATCTATTCCATTACTTTGTAAAGTGCCAGGTACATTGCTGGTGCTATATAAATGCTTGCTAATAAAATAATAATAATAATACTTTCCAGTGCATTTTGGAGAATTGTCAATTGTTGTTTACTAAAGTCCCCTTTCTTCCTTGACAGTAAGTTTTTGTAGCATTTAGATTGTTCTTGATATTCCTCTACACCTATATTACTTATTAGGGGTGGGACATCAGGCAAAATACCGGTTACCAGTTACCGGTATGCAAAATACCGGGTTACCAGATTAAAACCAGATTACTGGTGCCGGATTTATTGCATTGATTTCAATGGGGAACTGTCCCCATTGAAATCAATGGAAAATAAATAAATACCTCCTCCTTCCCCCTCCCAGGCTGTGCGGGTGGAAGGGGGGGGCACCCCCCCACCCACCCTGCCCAGCCTGGATTTTTTTAAAAAAAAATTTTTTACCCTAAGTCCCTACTAGTGCAGGCTCCGGGTTGCCACCAGTGACCCGGAGCCCGCACCAGCAGGTACTAGGGTGATCCCTGGAGTGGGGGGTGGTTTAACATGCACCCCACCCCAGGGATCACCCTACCTCCCCACCCAGGGATCGCCTACCTTTGGCACTCCGGGCAGCAGTGGTGGTTTCCCTGGAAGGCCTAGAAAGTGCTGAAGCCAGCAGCCACAGCCAGCGCTGAAGCCACCGGACTGCCGCCTCCACCGCCGCCGCTGCCTGGAGCGCCAAAGGTAGGTGATCCCTGGGTGGGGAGGTAGGGTGATCCCTGGTGTGGGGGGGGTGTTAAACGACCCCCCACCCCAGGGATCACCCTACTACCAGTACACCTACCTGCTGGTGCGGGCTCTGGGTCACTGGCGGCGGCCCGGAGCCCGCACCAGTGTTTTGATTTTTATATTGCCCTTCTTTTGAATGAGCAAGGGGTTTAACCAAGTTGTAAGAGTATCCCATGCCCTAATAGCCACATTCACATTAGATGTTTTAAATATTTTAGATCTCCACTTAGAAGACAGTTGGAACAGCAAATGGGTTAAAACCTGTTCACTAACTTCTGTGGACCAGCGGATTCTGCATGTATTGTGTACAGTTCTGTTCACCCCATCTCAAAAAGTTATAGTAGAAATAGAAAAGTTTCAGAGAAGGACAACAAAATAAGGGGTATGGAAGGGCTCCTCGAGAGGCTGGATAGGTTGGGGCTCTTCAGCTTGGAGACGAGACAAGTGAGAGGAGATATGATAGAAGTTTATAAAATCATGCATGGTGTGGAACAAGTAAATAGGCAACGGTTATTTACCCTCTCAAATAGTACTAGAACTAGGGGACACTCCATGAAGCTAACGGGTAGCAGATTTAAAACAAATAAAAGATAGTATTTTTTCACTCTATGCACAATTAAGTTGTGGAATTTGTTGCCAGAAGACGTGGTTAAGGCCAGTAACATAGCTGGGTTGGACAAGTTCCTGGAGGATAGGTCCATTAGCAGCTATTAGCCAGGTAGTTTGGGGGAATGTAACCTCTTACTGTCAGGAGCTGGGAGTGAACAACAGGGAATAGATTGCCTGACCATTGGTCTTATGTTCTTATTTAAAGTCTTTGACTGTCTCAAGCCCAGTCCAGTATCAAGCCTCCTGGCTGACTGGCTGACTACTCACAGTCTTAGTTCTTCTTGCATCAGGGCTCACAGCTAACTCCTGCTCTCTTCAGGTTCTCTTCTCCAACTGACCGTTCTTAGAGCTTCTGGCCCTGTTGCTTGCTCTGCCACACCCTTTTGCAGCTCAGCCTAATCAGCATTTTTGGCTAGCTTGGCCACACCCTTTCTCAGCTTCCTCCACTTTAGTGCTGTCCACTGTCACTGGCAGCACCCACAGCGTCACTTGCCCGGTGCTGTAGGTTGTTATTCTCATTTTACAGGGAGGTAAATGGGTCTGAGAAAGTGACTTTCCCAAGGCCACCCTGTAAGTTCATAGCTAAGATAGGATTTGAACTCTGGTCTCACATGTCAAAAACCAACACACTATCCACTAGACTACCATCCACTCAGCCTGGTGCTCATCTGGCATTCAAAATGCACTGTGCTTCATAGAATAGCGCTGCACAATCAAAGGACAGTCTAAGCCATAAAGGTCAGGGTTTCCAACAGTGGTGTCACTTTTAATAATCGCACCACTGGCAGATACACTGACCTTTAAAGCCCTAAACGGCTCGGGACCTACTTATCTGGAAGATTGCCTGGCCTACCATGTCCCATTGTGGCCTTTACAGTCAGCCAGGGCTGCCTGTTAGGAGGTGCCAGTCTTTAACTTGGTCTCCCCAATGAGCATGACGTTCTTGGCTGTTGCAGCTGTGGAACTCCCTCCCCTGGGAGGTTCATTTAAGTCCGGGCTTGAGCATCTTTAGGAGGCAGTGTGAAACGATTTTATTCTTAAGGGTCTTTAGCAGTGGGGGCTAGCTGAGCGGGGGAGTTGTGGGGGATAGAGGGATGCTAGGGGCTTGGGAACTGGAGTGGAGAGAGGGTTGGGGGGGGATGGTGTAGGGTTGGGGGGTATTTATGATTATGTTTTTATACTGATTATGTTTTGTACTTTGTATTTTTAATATTGTAAGTCGCCCTGAGCCAACTTTGGCAGGAAGGGTGGGGTAAAAGATATTATTAATTATTATTATAATAATTATTAAGCAGTAGGCAGTGGCATGATGGGAAGAGAAGAGTCATACTTTTGGGAGGTTTAGGGCGCTTGTCCTGGTGTTGCAGATTGCTTAGAAGTAGCTTTGTTTGTGTGTTTGAGGATGCCCCAGTGAGCATCAGATGTAGAGCGCCTGAAAGGCAGGGAAAACCCTCTGACAAATTATTTGCATTCAGTCTTCGGTATTTTCAGAAGTGATGCTACTACTCTTAGACCCAGTCTGGGGTAACAGTCGCCACCCCATCCTGGGATAGGCCAGAACAGAAATGACAGTGCTCCTTACCACACTTTGCTCTGAACCATGGTAGCGCTTACCACTGGCTGTTCCCCGCGTTTTTCCAAGATCCCAACCAGTGGTAACTGCTACCACAGTTCAGGGCAAAGCGTGGTGAACATCTAGCAGCTGCCAAACAGAAGTGATGGTGGTCGTGACCCCACGGTGGGGTCAAGTGTGGTAAAAAGTGTGGCTAAGCATGGTAGCATCACTTCTGAAAATACCCCTTGTCTTAACCCAGCAGAAGGCCTGGTTTTGATCAATAAGCAAGTAGCATTGATGATCTTATAATAACCATCTCATTCTCCTTCCTTGACCCATTGCCAGATCCAGGGAAGCTGGGGCCCCATGCAAAATGGTGGTGTGGACCCCGTCCTTACATAGGAATATTTGACAGACAAACACTGACTCAGTGAGTGTCTGTCAACAATTAATTATGATAACATTTTATAAAGGAAAATGTTACTATAATTGTTGATATTTACTTAAGAATAACATCCCCTTTGAGGGTCAAGACTCCCTGCATTGCAGATCCTGCAGACCTGTATGTTACACACATATTTTATTGTTTGTAGTTTATGCATGGAGTTATATATCTATAGATATAGATATAGATGAATAGATAGATAGATAGATATCCCAGTACCTGAAGTGGGGGGAGGCCCCAGTTCAAGTCTCGCCTTAGCCAGAAACTCACTGGGTGACCTTGGGCTAGTCACAATATTCTCTCAGCCTAACCTACCTCACAGGGTTGTTCTGAGGATTAAAAGTTGTTAGTTCTATGTGAGGTGCTCCAAGTGCCATGGCAGGGCGCTATATAAAAATTAAAATTATTATTTTATTATATAATTTTATTTATATAGCAGTGCCCTGCCTTACATGGCACTCAGAGCACTTCACAAATTATAAAACAATGTAAACAGTCAACAATTCAAGACAATTTAAAATAATAATAAAAGACTTTAAAATAGGGGAAGGAAAAGGGGAGGACAGACTACATTGAGGGAACCAGTAGTGAATCCTAAAAGCACCTAAAAAATAAATGTTTTAAGGTGCTTTTTAAAGGTAAGGCGGGAGGATCTGACATGGACATCTGGGGGGAGCGAGTTCCACACCGAGAGGCCCACCACAGCAAAAGCCCGATCATCCGCAGACTTAAGGCACAGTGGCGGAACCCCCAAACAGTGGGTGGTTCCTGAGGGGAGATACCCATCAGTGTGAAACTCCAGAAGTAGGTCTCAAATATAGCCAGGGTCTGGCTATTCTTAGGGCTGCTGCTGGTTCTTAGGGCCCTGAATAGTTTATTCAGGGCCCTAAGAACCAGCAGCACAATCTTAAACTCAATCAGTCACTCCACAGGCAGTCAATACAGAGAATGAAGGGTGGGCATAATATGATCATGGCTGCCCAAAACAGTAAGCAGGTGTACTGCCATATTCTGAACAAGCTGCAAGCGATAGATAAGCACTTCCGGTAGCATATAGAAGAGAAAATTACAAAAATCAAGCCTCATAGTCTCCAGGCCTTGGGTGACTGTGGCAAGGTCAGTCTGGGATAAATAAGGGCGTAACTTGCAAATTGTGTAGTTGAAAAAAGCATTTCCGAACCACATGTAAATCAGGGGCATGGAAGGGCTCCTGTATGAGGAGAGGCTTGGTAGGTTGGGGCTCTTCAGCTTGGAGAAGAGACGACTGAGAGGAGATATGATAGGGGTGCTTCTCCCAAGCCACCATGATTGGCCACTGTCGGAGACAGGATGCTGGGCTAGATGGACCATTGGTCTCACCCAGTATGGCACTTCTTATGTTCTTATGTACATCTGACATCTGGATTTTCATGGACAGAAAACATCTGGATTTTCATGGTTAGAGTATGGTCGAAAATGATGCCCATGTTTTTACCTGACCCAATACCTCCACTTGGATCCCATCCACCTTCAGGGGCCCAAGGGAGGCAAGGACATCCTCATATTGGCTTCCCCTTCCCACCAACATGACCTCAGTCATCCCTGGACTGAGCACAAGGTATCTCCAAAGCATCCAGGCAGCTATGTCATTCAGTCATTCCTCCAAGGCAGAGATCAAGTTGGCATGACTCATGGCCATGGGGCAAGAGACATACAGTTGTGTATCAGCGTACTGATGATACTCAACCCTGTGCTTGATCATGACATCCCTAAAGGGCTGCATGTATACGCTGAACAACATGGGTGAAAGAATAGAACCTTGAGGAATGCTACAATTCAGGCCCCTCAGGGATGACGCATATCCATCACCACCGATTGGCTCCTCCCTTCCAGGTATGACTGAAACCACTGACCGGCAGGTCCTATCACACCAGCAACATACCTTAGCCGCCGAAGCAGCAACCCATGGCCAGTCATATTGAACACTGCCGTAAGGTCAAGCATGACCAAAATGGGCAGCTGTCCTCGATCTGAGATCACCAGCAGATTGTTCAACACCCTGACAAGTGCAGTCTCTACCCCGTGGGAAGGTCTGAACCCAAACTGGAATTTCCCCAGAATATTTGGAGTCCAGGTGTCTCTGTAGTCGCACAACCACAGCCTTCTCAATCACCTTTCCTAAGAAAGGCAGATTGGAGACCGGGAGATAATTGGCAAGCATTCAAGAGATAATTTCTTGGGGAGGGGGTGGACCTTTACACATTTTAGGGTGGCCGGCACCCTCCACTCCCTAAATGTGGTGTTAACAAGGTGTTAAAGGTACTAGTACTTAAGCATTTGCCCTCAACAAACAGGACGGGCATGTGGTATATATGGCAAAAGGGCTACAGACTGAGGAATCCCTTCTCTTCTGGAGAAGAGGGCTATGCCAAGGTCATCTGCAACAGCAGTCCTGAAACTGCTATTTTTCTGGTGCAAAGTAGTCCTTTTAGATCATTTTTCTGAAGTAAAACAGGTCAATTAGTCTGAAGTGAGCACCTTAAATTTTGGCTTTATTTTCTGTAAATTATCAGTGTCAAAAAAATATATCTCCCTGCTTGAAAAATTAAAGTATTGTTTAATTTTGTTTATTTATTCCAAATAGAAAAGGTTTGCACCACCTCCAAAAGACACTCTGGCTCAGGCTCAACCAAANAATCAGGGGCATGGAAGGGCTCCTGTATGAGGAGAGGCTTGGTAGGTTGGGGCTCTTCAGCTTGGAGAAGAGACGACTGAGAGGAGATATGATAGGGGTGCTTCTCCCAAGCCACCATGATTGGCCACTGTCGGAGACAGGATGCTGGGCTAGATGGACCATTGGTCTCACCCAGTATGGCACTTCTTATGTTCTTATGTACATCTGACATCTGGATTTTCATGGACAGAAAACATCTGGATTTTCATGGTTAGAGTATGGTCGAAAATGATGCCCATGTTTTTACCTGACCCAATACCTCCACTTGGATCCCATCCACCTTCAGGGGCCCAAGGGAGGCAAGGACATCCTCATATTGGCTTCCCCTTCCCACCAACATGACCTCAGTCATCCCTGGACTGAGCACAAGGTATCTCCAAAGCATCCAGGCAGCTATGTCATTCAGTCATTCCTCCAAGGCAGAGATCAAGTTGGCATGACTCATGGCCATGGGGCAAGAGACATACAGTTGTGTATCAGCGTACTGATGATACTCAACCCTGTGCTTGATCATGACATCCCTAAAGGGCTGCATGTATACGCTGAACAACATGGGTGAAAGAATAGAACCTTGAGGAATGCTACAATTCAGGCCCCTCAGGGATGACGCATATCCATCACCACCGATTGGCTCCTCCCTTCCAGGTATGACTGAAACCACTGACCGGCAGGTCCTATCACACCAGCAACATACCTTAGCCGCCGAAGCAGCAACCCATGGCCAGTCATATTGAACACTGCCGTAAGGTCAAGCATGACCAAAATGGGCAGCTGTCCTCGATCTGAGATCACCAGCAGATTGTTCAACACCCTGACAAGTGCAGTCTCTACCCCGTGGGAAGGTCTGAACCCAAACTGGAATTTCCCCAGAATATTTGGAGTCCAGGTGTCTCTGTAGTCGCACAACCACAGCCTTCTCAATCACCTTTCCTAAGAAAGGCAGATTGGAGACCGGGAGATAATTGGCAAGCATTCAAGAGATAATTTCTTGGGGAGGGGGTGGACCTTTACACATTTTAGGGTGGCCGGCACCCTCCACTCCCTAAATGTGGTGTTAACAAGGTGTTAAAGGTACTAGTACTTAAGCATTTGCCCTCAACAAACAGGACGGGCATGTGGTATATATGGCAAAAGGGCTACAGACTGAGGAATCCCTTCTCTTCTGGAGAAGAGGGCTATGCCAAGGTCATCTGCAACAGCAGTCCTGAAACTGCTATTTTTCTGGTGCAAAGTAGTCCTTTTAGATCATTTTTCTGAAGTAAAACAGGTCAATTAGTCTGAAGTGAGCACCTTAAATTTTGGCTTTATTTTCTGTAAATTATCAGTGTCAAAAAAATATATCTCCCTGCTTGAAAAATTAAAGTATTGTTTAATTTTGTTTATTTATTCCAAATAGAAAAGGTTTGCACCACCTCCAAAAGACACTCTGGCTCAGGCTCAACCAAACCTCCATGGGGAGGGAGTTCCATAGCATATATAGCATGGGTATAATCAGATTTAATTTGACCACCCGCAATGGTTCTTTAGTGAAATAAGGAGCTTTTTCATATGTTTCTGTGTTGCATGCCTGTAATTTCACTACAACAAAAGGTCTGTAAGAAATAAGCAAAAATATAGTGCTTGTCAAATTACTTGTTAGAACGGCATACAGGAGTGAAAAAGGTGTACTTAAATATCTACACTGCAAATTAGACAGACATTTATTGGCAGTACAAAAGTGGAGGGGGGAAGTTCTGTAGCTTTATAATTTGCATGCAAATCTCATTTTTCAGTGTATTAATTTTTTTAATTATTGGGAGGAGGCATGATCTAGAGAAATTCTAGCAGCCAAAAAGAGATGCTGCAATGAGAAGCGACTTCTGCAGGCAGGCTGGCCGCATGAAATTGACCTGAAATTAACAAGCGCTGGAGAGCCCAGACTGTGAAAACTATCTGTTGCTGGAGGTGCAGCCAGGAGATGAGGAAGCTGAGGGATGGCTAAGAGCAGGCCAGGATGGGATCAGACGATCCAGGAGATACTTGCGCAGATGGGGCTCAAGTGTAGCCAGGGGTGGGAGCGCTGACTAGACCACAATAATGGGGGACTCCAAAAGATGTAGCTGGAGTAGATAGAGCCAGGCTGACTCCAAGCTTGCTTGGGAAGGTTCTCTGGGGATGTCAGGGGTGGTTTTGACGGAACAGCAAGCCTGACTGCAAAGCTGGGGACAGTGTCCTATTACAAAGTGATGGAGAATGCAGCCAGCCCCAAGGTACCTCATCATGGGTTCGGAATCGGATCCCCATGGAAGGGCCTGCCTACCACTCCACAGGTGCTTGGTAGGTGCATCTATGCCCTCAGACCTTACTGAAACTGCCCCGATCACCACTCAGGTTCTTAAAGGGGCCACTGATCTCAGCCCTAGTGTCATTTAAAGGGCAGGTTCCCGTTACAGACATCCTGTCACACTCAGAACTTCCTTATCCCTGCAAAAACATAGGTATGGAGAGTCTATACGTAGAGCTGCTAATTCTCCCACCCATCTAGCTGAAGTAAGGACCACTAGCATGGCAACTTTCAAGGATAGGAGATGTAAAAAACAAGTGGGTATAGATTCAAAGGGAAGCAGAATAAGTCTTCCCAAAACTAAAGCTAAATCCCAAGTGGGGCAAGGGTCTCTTATCGATGGACATAAATCAAAAAGACCCTTCATAAAACTTTTTAAACTTGGGGGAGAAAAGGCTAATCTGCTGTCTATTGGGATGTGGTGACATGAAATGGCAGCCAGACGCACCTTTAAGAATGAAGGAGCCAGACCCTGGGACCTCAGATGACTTGGGTAAGAAAGTATATCCTGAAAGTCACCTATGTGGCAGGGCCTGGGTGTGAGAGCACATGAGGGGCAAACGTTGGCAGAAAGTGGGCTAACACCAGGGACAATGGGGGCAGAGAAGGGAAGGGTATGTTGTTCCTAATACCTAAATCTAGGAATGCTAATCACCATGTGGAGGGAGGAGGCATGAATGGTCGAGTTCACTTAGGAGGAAAGCACAGGGCAAAATAATTTGGGAAATGCTGCTCCAGCTTAATCCGTCTCACACAATGTCCTCCATAGTAGTCACCATGCTTCCAGCTGAGGGCTGGCTGAGAATAGAAGTCCTGTTAATGCCACTTCTGAATCAGTCAGTAGAATCAATGTCTTGAGGCTGTCCTGCCTCCCTAGTGTCTCATTCTGCTTGACTGCACAGCAGTTGCTGCTCCTACAACTGAATACCTTTTTCATTATGCAGTAGCACTATATTGCATGACAATTATAGCAGCTATTCCCAAGCCTACCTGCTTTTGCTATTTTAGGATCTTTATTGGCACAGCAAGAAATACTTGTCCTTTTAACAGGGCAGAGAGAATGGGAGTGATGGAATGAAGATCCATCCTATGTCTCCTGCTGGTTACACTGCACAATCCTGCAGAAACTTGTTACAAAAAGTCTAGTTTAGGGGGTGTGATTCTTTAGCAGGATAGAATGTGTGGTTAGCAGTAAGTGTGAATGAAAGTTCATTGAAGTGAATGGTATCTATGTTTGTGCTGTTAGCACAAGCTATGCTGCTGGAGGATCACAATTCCAATGCTCACTTTGTGCCATGCTGATCTCTTTTAGCCATACAAGGTGACTTTGTAACTCAAAAGCATTATGCTGAGACCATCAAATTCAATTCATATAAGGTTGCAGATGCGATTCCACTGTATGCTCAGATATGGCATGCTAATCCCCAGCAAGCCCTTCAGATTCGCTTTAGCATTTTTCGAGCTCCTTTCTTAACTGGGGTATTTTCCTAAAAGGACTTGGTGTTTTTAATTAAGGAATAAAGTGGACATTATCCTGCTAAAAGGCATAGCTAGGGAACAGCCAAGTCTGTTAATATCCTTTGATGGGAATTAGGGAACAAGAATGGAAGACTTGGCAAAGAATTCAGTTATTATTGGGAGACTTCTGAAAAATAGACATGAAATTAAGAGTTGTGTGTCATTTTCCTTACCGCCTTGACAGTCTGCTTTTTCCTTCTATGGAAGCAAGATGACTGTTCTGGCTTTGTAATGAATAACCTTTTTTTGTGTTCCATTCAAGGCTGAGCATAATTATTTTATCGTTTTCCTTTGCGGGGCCATTTTGGACAATTCTTCAGGGAAAAAGAAAACAGCTCACCAGCTGGAAACTGCCCTTTTATTCAGCTGCCCTTCATAAAGATGTCACTGAAGAAGCAAAGGATATTCTGTGTTTCTATCATTTGCACATGGTAATATGCCTCAGGATTTAGTTACTGTCAGGGGAAGAATGAGATGAATGTGGACTTGACATTGTTAAAAGCTGGTATTGATTCATTCTGAAAACTGAAATCCCCAGTCACGGAGAAAGCTAGGTTTAACAGCATAATCCCCAGGTATGAATGGGAGGTGGAAATGGCAGCTGTTGGACAGCAATAACATGGACAGTTCTGTAACTAAAAAAATCCTGCAAGCATACCCCAAGCTATTGAACTGATGGAGCAAATTTACTTCTGCACGTCATTCCAGTAAGCTGTCCTCAACAAATTTAATAATAATAAAGTAGAACTTCATCTCCCCTCCCCCATATCAGAACATTACGGGTAAAAACAAATGTGACAGTAACCCGCTGTGGCCAGATTTATTTCGTTGTGACCCATGGGTCACTGTCATGTTTGTGCTTGTGCACCCAGATGTTTGCCCTTGTCAGATGGACTGACCCCGGGTATATCGGTGGCTAGCCCAGGCTGTCACTTGGCAAAATGCTAAAGTCACAGCCTGGGCTACTGACCCCACCTCCTCCAGGCTCAGTCCATGGCAAAGCAGGCCACAGCAGGTTAGAACATATGTTCTAAACTACTGTGACCCGTCCCAGATCAGGGTTGCCATGGTCGGTCACCATGGCCGTCTGTGATTAGCTGCTATGTCTGCCCGTCATGATGGGCAGGTGGGGCACTGGGCACAGCGTAGGAGTGGGGTTGCTTCCTCAACTGCATCACATGTGGTCAGTTCCCGGATCTGACCCTGGTCATATCAGTGGCACGGTGGCAACCCAACCTGAGTTGCTGCCAATCCATTGTCACTTCTCTTTTTACCGTGTGCCTTTTGGACCAGAATAACAAGAATCTGGATATGCGAGCAGTGCCAAATGCATGAAAGTTGGGGCCCCTTTCAAAATAGTCATGGGTGCCCTCTCCTAATGTAGGGATGTTTGAGGGACACAATTTGACTCAACCATTAAAGGGGAAAAGGTGTTTTTTGTAATAACATCTCCCTCAGGGACTGGGACTTCCTGTATTGCAGGCCCTGTGGGTCCATATATTATGCATAGTGGTTGTTTCTAGTTTACTCCTGGATCCCATCTGCTGTGGGTACTCTCCTGAATCACAGTGGCCCTTCCATAGGCTAAGGCTCCCCATGTTTGAGGTTCTGTTGTGAGCCTATAATTTATGCCAGAAGCCAGTGTTTCTCTCAGCCATGTTGTCATTTCAAGTTCATTCATGGACCCCAGACATTGACCGCTTTTAAAGGGGGTGCTGAAAAGCGCCTTCTGAGCCCGTGTTGAGAGAAAAGCTGCACGGGGAGTGTTTACATGCTCCCCGTGCTGCCAGAAGTGACGTGCTCCCCGTTGTCGGAAGCTGCAGCAGCTGGAGATGCGGTGCTTTGAAGAGGCGCGTTCTGAAAGCCTGAAAAGTGAGGCTTTCAGAACGTGAGTCTTCAAAGCACCGCATCTGCAACCGCCACCGCTGCCAACAAAGGGGAGCATGTCACTTCTGGCAGCACGGGGAACGCGTAAACACTCCCCGTGCAGCTTTTCTTTCAACGCGGGTTCAGGAGGCGCTTTTCAGTGCCTCATTTAAAAATGGCCATTGTCAGCCTGTTTGGATTCCCCAACACATTTATTTATTTATTTTATTTTTAAAACTTACTACCCCGCCCATCCTGCCACAGGCAGCACACATGGGGCCCTGTGTGGTCATAGTCATGTGCTTTTCTGGATCCAGCCCTATATGAGCGATGATCCTTAATCCTTTTGTGCTTTTTATCTAATGATCTCACTTTGGAATGTGCACAGGGGCTACATTTAAGTTTTGTCTTTTTGTCTCCAAATTTTATGGTTTGGGTCTTTCATAGAAATTTACTGCCAATAACATAGAGGATGTACTTTACACATTCATTGATAAATAGAAATACTACATAACTGTAAGAGAAGTCATCCCTTTTTATTTTATTTATTTATTTATTTAACAAATTTATACCCCGCCCCTCCTGCCATGCAGCCCGGGGTGGCTTCCAACAACTTTAAAATACAATAAAACCATTAAAAACTCTCATAAACATAATAATACTTATTAAAATATTAAAACAGGGCTAAAGTTATAAATAATAAACAAACTAAAAAACCAAAATAGGTGGGGGAGCTAAAACACCTCATCCTACCCACCCTCCCCCCCAAAGGCCTGGGCGAACAGCCAGTCTTACAACTTCGCCGGAATGTCAACAGGCTAGGGGCCAGGTGAGCTTCCTCCGGAAGGGAGTTCCAGAGCTGCAGCCCAGCCACGAAGAATGTCCTCTCCATTGTGGCCCCCTGCTTAACACAGGGGACCTCCAAGAAGGCACCTCCGGCAGACCGCAGGAGCCACTCTGGGGCAGGGAGGGCGAGGCGGTCCCTAAGGTATGAGGGGCCGAGACCGTGTAGGGCTTTATAGATCATCACCAAAAC
>QEPC01003911.1:2540981-2558768 GCA_003113815.1 Sphenodon punctatus | reverse complement strand
ATGATGATGATGATGATGATGATGATGATGATGATGATGATATCACACTTAAACAGGAAAGTCCTAAAGGCTGGATTGTTACAATTGTGAAACCAACCAGCTATGTTCCATGAACAAAGATTAAATTGGCATGGGTCCCGGGCAGCAAATGGTCAAACATCCTGACAAACCTCTGTCTCTGGATTGGGCCTGGATGAACTGCCCAAATCCAATATCGCTGAGGGTTCCGGGGAAAGAGAGACTGAGGCATCCGCCTCTTCCTGGGTGGCCTTCTGAATAACAGCCTGGAAAACCTGTGAGAGTGAATTCACGCCCACAGGCGTCAATAAATGGGAGGCCCCCAGCATTCCATTATCAGCAATAGCTGGAGAGGGAGGAACACCCAGATCCATCAGATCCATGTCAGCTAATGAAGACTGAGCCAGACCTAGGTCTGGTGAAATTGCGGGAACCGGCGGTACACCCCCAAAACTGGATCCTGGCATGGCTAGGTTCAAAAGTCTCGTACGGATTGGAATCCGCTTACTACTCCCCGCCTGATTGCCAGTGCCAAACTCCTCCTTACTACTGACCCCAGGCCCAGCCTGACCCCTTACCTGTAAGGGACCCCAATTTCTAGCTGGGCCAGACAATCTGCCAACAGGAGAAACACCTGATGAGAGAGCCAGCACCTCTCCCACAAACACTCCCCAGGACCCAAATAAATTGTCATTAGCTAGCACTTTGTTTGCTAACGTATAAGAACGAAAATAGATCAGTAAGTGCTGCATACGGCCTAAGGCAGGGAGTAGATGGAAATACTTAATTTGCCAAATGGGCAATTGTTGCCTCAATATAAAGGAGAGATGGCGTTGAATAGAGCTCTTGGAGTTCCACACAGGAAAAACTCCATTAGGTAAGGGGTAGATCTTAAAGGAAACAGCAGACTTATCCACTATTAGAGAGCCGGGCTGAGAGGGCCTGACGGGGGCAGGAGTACTAGCTGATTCTGCTTTCCTAATCAAGAAAGATCTCCCCAGAGGGGCCAAACCCACCTCCTTCGGGGCTAACTGCGCCTTCTGGTGTGGGCTTACCTGAGAAGGAGCACCTAAAACTTGCTTTCCTTCCCTCAGGTCAGTAATATAATTTGTTAAAACCTGGAGCTGAGACTTCTGGGATTCCAACACCCCTGCAATCTCCTTAAGTTGAATTAATAATTTCTTAGTTAGTCACGCAGATAGGTAGGGCCTAGGCCGTTTAGGACTTTATAAGCCAAAACCAACACCTTGAATCGGGCCCAGAAAACCACCGGCAGCAAGTGCAGCTAGCAGAGCACTGGTGTAATATGCTCCTGGCAACCCAGTCCTACCAGAAGACGGGCCGCGACATTCTGCACCAGCTGCAGCTTCCAAGCCGTCACCATGGGTAGCCGTATGTACAGCGCATTACAATAGTCCAATCTGGAGGTGATGAAAGCATGGATGATGGTGGCCAGGTCAAAGCCTGGGACAAACAGCTGAAGCCGTCGCACCAGATGTAATTGGCAAAAGTACTCTCGCCACAGCCTGCACCTGGGCATCCAAGCGCAGCTGAGCATCGAGGAGCACCCCCAGACTTCGTACCTGGGGTACCAATAGAGGGCAGACCCTGCCAATAATGGGGGCCACCATCTGCATCACCTTACCCACCAACATCACCTCCATTTTGTTGGGATTCAGCCTCAGTCGGTTAGTCCTCATCCAGTCCCCCACAGCCGTCAAACACCGAGTAAGCACTGAGACTGCAGGATCTGGGTCTGCTGAAAAAGAGAGATACAGCTGGGTGTCATCAGCATATTGATGACACCGCATGCTGAACCTCCTGATCACATCACCGAGTGACTGCATGTATACATTGAACAGGAGAGGGGACAATACCAAACCCTGTGGGACTCCACACAAGAGGTCTCGGTATGATGAAAAATACTCCCCAAGAACCACTGACTGCATTCTACTGGTCAGGAAACAGCGGAACCATTGGAGAACAGACCCGCCCACCCCTGCACAGTCCTGCAGTCGCATCACCAACATCCCGTGATCAACTATATCAAATGCAGCCAAAAGATCTTCTAGAACTAACAGGGTCGAACGACCTCAGTCCATTTCCCGGGGCAGATTATCCATCAAAGCCACAAGCACAGTCTCGGTACCATACCCCAGACGAAATCCCGACTGAAAGGGGTCCAGATAACCGATGTGGTCAAGATGTCCCTGCAGTTGCTGAGCCACTACCCGTTCAATAACCTTCCCCAAAAAGGGAAGGTTAGAGACAGGCCGATAGCTGGCAAGGGAGTCAATGTCAAGCAATGGTTTCTTGAGCAGAGGCTGAACCACTGCCTCTTTGAGACAGCCCGGCACTCTGCCCTCCCGAAGGGAGGCGTTGACCACCCCAGCCAGCAATGGCCCCATTGTCTCTCAGCAAAATTTAATTAGCCAGGATGGGCAAGGATCTAATTTTAAAAATGTGGCCCTAACAGTCCCAAGAACACCAAATGCATTGGCAGGTGTCACCGACTGAAATTGATCCCACAAAACTGGACAAGGCGAGGCTTCCATAACCTGCAGTTCCCCATATGTATTAATTGCGGCATCAAAGTTGTGGTGAATCTGAGCGATTTTATCCACAAAATAATCCACAAACATATCACAGTGAGCGGTAGATGACTCCACTCCAAGGCAGAGGGAGGCCGGAATGACCAGTCCCCACACCATCCAGAAAAGCTCCGCTGGACGGGATTTAGCGGATACTAGGAGGATAGCAAAAATCTCCTTTTTTGCTGCCCGCATAGCTATGGCATAGGCTCGTAAACTGGCTCTATGACACAGTCTGTCAGTTTCAGCATGCAAACGATGCCACCATCACTCCAACCACCGACCTTCTCGCTTCAGCTCCCACAGTTCCTCGGAGAACCAAGGAAGACTGCGGAACTGTCCACTAGGCAGCGGACGCCTAGGAGCTGTCTGATCAATGGCCTCCGTCAGCAAGGTATTCCATAACAAGACAAGGTCATCGATGGAACAGTCGTCAAGGTCAGAGGGAAACTCACCCAGAGCCTTACGAAACCGATCTGGTTCCATCAGCCTCCAGGGGTGAACCATCTGAATCGGTTCTGCACCTTTCTGGGGGCAGACATGCTCCAGGAGCAAGGCCTGCAGGAGGTAATGGTCCATCCATGACAAGGGTACAGCTGATAACTCCCCCACTAACGGAGAACCCGCCTCAAGGCCGATGCAAAACACAAGGTCTAAGGTGTGTCCCCCCTGATGTGTCGGGCCGATAACTCTGGGACAGGTCCATGATTGCCATGGCGGCCATGAACTCATGCTCCGCTCCCATAAGGTCAGCATCGGCTTGAATGTTGAAGTCCCCCCAAGACTACTGACTTTGAGGACCACAACACCACTCCCGACACCACCTCTGCCAAAGCATGTAGGGAGGCTGCTGCACAGGTAGGTGCATGGTATACAAGCAGCACTCCCAAACTGTCACCCACCAATTCAAACACAAGGTGAAGACCCTCAATACCTGATATGGATCGCATCGGATACCTCCTCACATCCAACTCTCCTTAAAATCATGGCTACACCCCCACCCCCATTCGTACCTCCGAGCGCGGCTGATGCTGCACAGAATACCAGGTTGGATGCAGTAGGTGAGGAGCATGAGGTTATGGAGGCACTGTCTGGTCGATCTTTCTGGGAGGAGTTTCAGGAAGTGACGCCGGCCGATGTGGTGGATGTTCTGAGGTCTGTTCGAGCCACAAATTGTGAACTAGATCTGTGCCCGTCCTTGTTGGTAAAAGCCTCCAGGGAGACATTGGGGCCAGTTCTGATGAGGGTGGTTAACACCCTTTGGCAGGGGAGGTTGTCGCCCAGTCTCAAGGAGGCTGTGGTGAACCCCCTGCTGAAGAAGCCTTCGCTGGATGTGGACGCACTCACCAGTTACCGCCCTGTCTCTAATCTTCCCTTTTTAGGGAAGTTTATTGAACGGGCAGTGGCACTGCAGCTCCAGGTGCATCTAGATAGTATCAGTTTCCTTGACCCTTTTCAGTCTGGGTTCCGCCCTGGCTATGGTACTGAGATGGTGATGGTGGTTTTGGTGGACGATCTCTGCCGGGAGATGGATGCAGGATGTTCTACATTCTTGATCCTGTTAGATCTCTCGGCCGCTTTTGATACCATGGACCATGGGCTGCTGCTGAGATGGCTGCAAGACCTGGGGGGTCTGGACGGGACTGTCCTTGGGTGGTTCCGCTCATTCCTCTTGGGTAGAAACCAGCGGGTGGTGCTGGGAGCTGAAACATCGAGCTCCCGGGCCTCGACCTGTGGCGTTCCGCAGGGTTCAATCCTGTCTCCGCTTTTGTTTAATGTGTATATGCAGCCCCTGGGGGAGATCGTGACAGGGTTTGGGGTGCGATGTCACCAATATGCTGATACTCAGCTGTACCTCTCATTTTCAACTGACCCAGACCCTGCCGGCTCATTGTTTTCCCAATGTTTGGAGGCCGTGGAGGATTGGATGCGGCAGAGAAGACTGAAGCTCAATCCTGATAAGACAGAGGTGATGGTGGTGGGTAGGGCGAGGGAGGTGCCGGCTCCTCTGGTAGGGGGAGTCTGCTCTCCTGTAACCCAACAGGTTCAGAGTCTGGGGGTGGTCTTGGATCCAGGCCTCCATCTGGATTGGCAGGTGGAGGCGGTGGCCAAAGCCACCTCCTGCCAGCTGTATCTAGTACAGAGGCTACGTCCATACATTTCCGGGCCCGACCTGGCCACTCTTATTCACGCCTTCATCACCTCGAGGCTAGACTACTGCAATATGCTCTACATGGGGCTTCCCTTGGTTCTGGCCCAGAAGCTGCAGCTGGTGAAGAATGTGGCGGCCTGTCTCCTTACAGGGAGGGGGCGGTGGGAACATATAACACCTATACACCGCACTCTGCACTGGCTGCCTATAGCGTACCAGGCCAGATTCAAGGTGTTGGTGTTGATCTATAAAGCCCTACATGGTCTGGGCCCCTCATACCTTGGGGACCACCTCGCCCTCCGTGCCTCAGAGTGCGGGGCCTTCTTGGAGTTCCCCCGTGTTAAATGGGGGGCCAGAATGGAAAGGGCGTTCTCAGTGGCCGGGCCGCGACTCTGGAACTCCCACCTGGAGGAAGCTCGCCTGGCCTCGGGTCTGATGGCATTTTGTCGAGCCTGTAAGACCTGGCTGTTCACCCAGGTCTTCGGAGGGGAGGGTGGGAGGGTAGGATAGGCTGGGGGGATTTGGGAGGAGAGGTTTTATAGTAAATGTTGGGGGGGTACTCTTTTTAATCATTTTATTTTATGTTATGATGTTTTATGAGTTTTTATTGTTGTTTTGATTGTTGTGAGCAGCCCCGGGATGCTGTGGGCATAAGGGGGCAGCCAATAAATGTAAAGAAAGAAATAAAATAAATAAATAAATACCCGGTCAGTCAAAATGGGCCCCGACTCATTGTCCAACCAGGTTTCTGTGGTACATACGAGATCAGCGGCATGGTCCAGGATTACCTCCTGGACAGTTGTTGCCTTTTTCGCCACCAATCTCACATTTAACAGCAACAACACAGGGCCGGGGGTCCCCTGACCAAGAACCACCCCTGCCCATCTGCCTGGGGGGGTAGTGAGCGGGACCTGTAATAAACACCTGTCCCATCTCACTGATCTCACCTCGCTCCAATTGGGACCATATGTCCCCCGGCCCATCACGACCCCAATGACTGCTCCCTCCCCCCAGGCAGTGGGGAGCCCCCTCTCTATCTCTGGTTGTATATGGTGGGTGGTGGTTGTATATGGTGGGTGGGGCGGCTGAGGTCCCCCGGCCCCCCCAGACTGTCCTGCCCTGGCAGCGGGGGAGTTCTTCCCTTCCCCCGATAAAAAATCCCCCTCCCTCTTCCCTAACCCACTCACTCCCCATCTCTCCTCCTCCAAACATCCCTCCCCCTCCAAACATTCCTCCCCCCCAAAATAATAAAATATAATACAAAAGACCCCCACACCCTCTAACCCCCCCAGCTTAAACACCACAAAATAAACCCCTCTAATCCTCCCATCAAGCTCCCACCTCCTCAGGCTTCCCAAAAGTTCCCAGCTTCCTGCCCCAGCCCCAGGGGCCCCATGAAGGGCTACACCTAAGGGCCCTTTGGCACAGCGGAGCCGCCACGCACGCTGCTCTTCAGCCCTCTCAGGCCGGAAACCCTGCCTCAAAGCCACCGGGGGAAGCCCCTTTGGTCCCGCCCCCTTTTCCTCTGCCACCGGAAGAGGGAAAAAGTAAAACAGGGGCCAAGGGGTCCAGTCACTCCCCGGTAGGCTCTGGTGGGGGAAGCTGTTATGGGGCGAGCCCAACCGGTTCCCAGCCCCCTCTGGTATAACAGGCGCTCCCTGGATTCCACAAATAGGGTGGCCACCGCCTCTGCCCACTAACACCCCACCAACACCTCTTCACCCTTTGGCAGCACCCTCTATATGGAGTTACCTGGGGAAGGAGAAGCAGAGTCACACAGCTTCAGGAGATCCCTCAGGGAAGCTTTTGCAGCCCAGTCCAGCCAAGCCCAGCTCTCCCCAGGATCCTTGCTCAGCTCCAATATGATGGTAGCAAAGAAACTCCGCTTTGCTGCCCGCATAGCCACGGCATACGCAAATTACTATCCATTTTATTTTTTTGTAGAGCACATTCCATCCTCCTCCTCTGTCTCATTTTGCTCCAGTTCAACATTTCCCAAATTATGGAGCATGCTTTCCTAAGGAAGGGTGGGGGAACACAAGGGGTCTGTGGGTGGAGGTACAAGCAGCAGGAAGAATGGCTGTTTAAAAAATCGTCATTTAGAATTGTAGAGTCTCTTCACCTGAAGGCCAGGAAGTGTTAGAATAAGAGGAAACATATTCTTGCTTAAATGGTGTCTCTAACTTGGGATCCATCACTTATGTGTGGTCTCCATGGCAACCGGGAGATGGTATGGGAATTCCTTTTATGGCTGCTTTCTGAATCCAGCATGGTTGGAACTAGAGCCTGCAGACTCCCAGTTACCTAGCAACCTGTTTCTATGCTGCGGTAACTAGGAAATGCAGCCTCATTCGCAAAGTGTTTTTTAATAGAGCCTGTCCTCGTGATCGTATGTTCCATTCTGTTGACTTTGTCTTTTTAGTATAAAATAATTAGCATGTGATAAACCTGCAGAGAGGCCGCTGTTTCACTTTGTTATTGTTGTTGTCTTTTCCCACTTCATGACTGGTTAGTGCAGAGGGGAATAGAAAATAGAAACAATACTCCATCTATTTAAAAAAATAAAAATAAAACACCAGAATGTTCTCTTCAATATGTGATGTCTACTTGCAATTACACTGGTACCATCTGCACAGTGTGGAAAGAGATACATCGTTAGCTTCCTAGGTTTGCAGCTGGTAAGACCAAAAGTTTCTGGGCAGTATGTTTAAACTACAGACCAGGCAGGCTGATTTTATTTGGACAGGTGTTCCTACTCCTGCTTCTGTGGCCTTCATGTCGCTGTGCATCTCTGCAATGAACAATGATTTTGAGCACCTGCTGGGGAGAAAGGAATGTGAATTAGGTAATCTTAATAAATCATCATGCTGTGTGATGAAATATGAATGCAATGTTTGATTAAATATTGATACTGCAGTCATTGCTAGAGGCAACAGACAGGATCAGGAACATACAAAGACATGGTTTGTGTCCTGAGGGCCATTTTGAGATGGGCAGCCCTGCAACCTGTATTTCTCATAAGTGTTCTCTAACATTTGCATATCTGACCACCCTAGATGGGCATTTGCCCTGAGCCTCTCATATTTAAGAGTTAGCATTGTCATGAAGACAAGATCGTTTGGCTGTCTTGTTCACAATTGAGAGTAGGGAGTTGAATCCAGACATGGGGTGTCTTTAGACATAACATCAATGAGCGTTGGAATGTGTGTTTTGACCTCGATATGAACACCGGTTGGCCCTGTGTTCACTATGTGGCACTGCTTAGACACACAGCCCATCTTGGGGCAAATCAGTGTTTTGCTCACCACCCAATCTCAATACTCAAGCGCTGCTGCCTCGTTCCCTGTGTTGTACCTGCTAACACGCCACGCAATATCATTAGACACAACGTTTGGTCACGTGTTCATCCGGAACACGCAAATTGTCCTTGTGATGCAATGGTGTTCACATGGTGTGTTCAACGGGTAGTCAAATTGGTGTTGGAATTGTTATGGTGCTTACACACAACGGCCAAACATGTGCTTAGGGGTTTTAACACTCGATCTTTGTTATGTCTAAAGATGCCCCTGGACACAAGTTTCCTCTCTCCACTTCACAGTCAGGGCTTATGTGAGTCAAAGGGACTCAGCATCCTCCACAAACTTTAGCCCACAGTTAAGCCTATGACTTCAATTCTCTGGTGTTAGGACCCCAGTGGTCATGAAACCAGTGTCCCCAGCATAGCAGCCCAACCCATAGTGCCACCATAACCTCTTAACAGCTGGCCTGCTTCTGGGTGCTGTAATCTGCCAGAGCCATTTTGGGAAAGGGTGCACACGTGCAGAGTGGTACCAGTGGCCATTTTGCACATACAGAGGGGTTTTTTTGTTTTTTGTTTTTTGTTTTTTAAATACAGGTGCTTTTTCATCCATTTTTGTCCATTGTTTTGCCTTCAAAAGTCCAGGGTGTCTATACAGATCACCGCTACCCAACCTCCCTGGCCTCCGATCCTAGGCTGATGCTGCACTGAGTACCCAGCTGGCACCATCTGGGGCTATAAAGGCCCAGATGCCTCACCCAACCAGGTCTCTGTAATGCATATGAGGTCAGCAGACTCATCCTGAATAAGATCAAAGATGGTTAATGTTTGGGTTTTTTGCTGATAACCTTGGATTAAGCAGAATCAGTGTTGGATCAGGGGTCCCACTGGCCTCAACACCTAAATATATTTTAAAAAAACATTTAAAAGTACATCACAAGCAATAGGCCTGCTAGAGAGTCAGTTGGACCATTAGATGACCAGGGGGGAAAGGGAATGCTCAGGGAGGATAATGCCATTGCAGAGAAGCTGAATGCATTCTTTGCTTCGGTCTTCACAGAAGAGGATGTTGAGGAGATACCCACACCGGAACTGTTCTTTGTAGGTGATGAATCAGAAGAGTTGTCACAGAGCAACGTGACTCAGGAAGAGGTTCTAGAGAAAATTGACAAACTTAATAATAACAAATCACCGGGACCAGACAATTTACACCCAAGAGTTCTGAAGGAACTCAAATATGAAATTGCAGACCTACTACTAGTAATTTGTAACCTATTGTTAAAATCTGCCACTGTACCCAGGTGCATAGTGCCCATTGAGCGACCCCAGTTTTATGCCGAGGGCTGCCAGGTGCCAGGGGCCGCTGAGCCTGGTTACATTTTTCCCCCTGCTTCTGGTGGGCCGCCCACTCCCGCTGCTCTCTACGCTCCCTGGGTGGGCAGGCGGGCACCTTAAGAAGCCTTGCCTTGCGCTACTGCAGTTTGGCCGTGACGATCCACCCCCCAGAGCTGCAGCTTGAATTCTGCCTAGATCAACTGCTTCTGTCTGGAGCCGGAAGCACTCAGCAGTGGATCTAGGTGGCCACTGATCTAGGTGGCCCCGGGAAATTCAAACTACAGCGCCATGGGGGGGAGGGGGGACTCTCACCACTGGACTGCAGCAGCACAAGGCAAGGCTTCCTAAGGTGCCCACCTGCCCACCCAGGGAGAGTAGAGAGCGGCGGGAGTGGGCGGCCCACCAGCAGCAGGCCCCCCAGCCAGCCGCTGCTTCAACCTATGCTGCCACTGAGCTG
Organism: Sphenodon punctatus; assembly: GCA_003113815.1. NCBI lineage: Eukaryota > Metazoa > Chordata > Lepidosauria > Sphenodontia > Sphenodontidae > Sphenodon > Sphenodon punctatus. The sequence goes on along the minus strand of QEPC01003911.1, from coordinate 2,548,917 downwards.
CCAGGCAGCCCACATGGGTAGGTGAGGGGGGAAGTAGAAGGGGAGGGAGGGCTTGCTGGGGGGCCTTCTCTGCACAGTTGGCAGGGAAGGGTTTGGAGCTGCTCTGCACAGTTGGCAGGGCAGGGTTTGGAGCTGACGGGGGGGAAGCATAACCTAATTATGAGGCTGAGGGGCACAAATTAACTGGTTATGGGTGGGGGCAGCATGAATTGATTATGGGGGCACAAATGAACTGGTTATATGGGTGGGGGCAGAGTGAATTTATGGGAGCACAAATGTACTGGTTATATGGGTGGTGGGCAGCATGAATTGATTATGGGGGCACAAATGAACTGGTTGTGGATGGGAGTAGCGTGAATTGATTATGGGGGTACAAATGAACTGGTTATATATGTAGAAGTATGTCTCTTTGCGTGGCATAATGTGCTTAATAGGCTGCATTTTGGGGTGTCTTGTGTGTTTGATTGTGGCTTGGCCATTTGGAATTTAGTGCTCTGCACGTGAGCTTTATTACTTGCTTTCTGCTTGTGGAATGCTTGTAGTTGGAATTGTGGGAAACACCCAGTTGTAAAACATCATTGAGGGTGCAGTGAGCACAGACAACCTCCATTTTGAGGAAGGGCAAAAGTGCCTTTAAAGTTAATTCACATGCATACGAGCTGGGCAGCGGCCCTAGTCCCTCCGGTGGTTTCACCACCAGCGGGAGACAAAAGAGATTTGGGAGGGTGCCCATCTTGACTTCTTGGCCAGGGGCCCATTTCCCCCAAGCCACCACACCCCTGACTGTACCTGAGGATTGGAGGGTAGTGAATATAATGCCATTATTTAAAAAGGGCTCCAGAGACAAGGCTGGAAACTACAGACCAGTAAGCCTGACATCTGTGCCAGGCAAAATGGTGACAACTGTTATTAAAAACAGAATCTTGGGGCATATTTTTTATTTATTTGTTTGTTTAAAACTTGTATCCCACCCCTCCTGCCCAAAGGCAGCTCGGGGCGGTGAACAACACAAAAGATTTAACAATAAAAAACAAGTCAACAAATTTTAAAACAAATCATAAAAATCACCCTCCCTCCCAAAACCTACCCCCTCACCTTACCCCTACCCGTCGCCAAAAGTCTGGCGGAACAGTCAGGTCTTACACAAACGTTGAAATGACAGGAGGGTGGGGACCAACCGAGTCTCCTCCGGGAGCGAATTCCACAGCACGGGGTCAGCCACCGAAAAAGATCTCACATCAGTGGCCACCCATCTCACCCAGGGAACCTTCAAAAAGGCCCTGACGGACGATCTCAAGGGTCGCACGGGCACATGGGAAGTGAGGCAATCCCGCAGATAGGCAGGGCCCAGGCCGTGAAGGGCTTTAAAGGTCAAAACCAGCACCTTGAACCTAGCCCAGTGCTTTATAGGCAGCCAGTGCAGAGCCCTGAGCACAGGTGTCATGTGCTCCCTGCGGCCCACCCCAGTAAGGAGACAGGCCATGGCATTCTGCACCAGCTGCAGCCTCCGGACCAGCTTCTCGGGCAGCCCCACGTAGAGCGCATTGCAGTAATCCAGCCTAGAGGTGATGAAGACAAGGATGACAGTGGCAAGGTCAGAGTCTGAGAGATACGGCTGAAGCTGCCGGACAAGATGTAACTGCTGAAATGCACTCCCTGCCACGGCCACAACCTGAGATTCCAGGCTGAGCAATGAATCGAGGAGCACACCCAGACTCCGTGCCTGCGAGACCATGGGAGGGCGAAACACCCCCACACACACACACCCACACACACAAGAGGAGATTCAACCACTCCCAGTTCCCCAGGCCCTCACCCACCAACATCACCTCCATCTTGTCAGGATTCAGCTACAGATGGCTCAACCTCATCCAAGCCCCCACAGCTGACAGGCGCTGGGAAAATAAAGAGACTGCATGGCCTGGGTTGATGGAAAAAGAGAGGTAGAGCTGAGTGTCATCAGCATACTGATGACACTGCATGCCCTAAAACCCTCTCACAATCTCCCCTACAGAGGACCTCTGTCCTGAAGGAGCTTTTTCCTCAAGCTATTCAGCAAGAGCACATTTTGGCATTGTCAAATGGAATTTGTACCGGGGGGCTTGACCCTCTGTTGGCCTATGGCCCTTTGGTAATTTCCTTGCGTAAGGCTCTAGGCGGTCTTAAAACTCAACTTCCTAGAAGCCAGGGCTCTCCTTGGTTTGACTTCCATTGCTGTAGGCTGCGGAGGGAATTGTGCAGGCTGACCAGACGAGTTAGGAGTCATCCGTCTGCTCAGAACTGTTCTTCCCTCATTTCATTACGCAGGGACTACAGAGGCACTCTGGTAAAGAAGAAAGGCGAATACCAACATGCAAGCTGGAGGAAGCTTCTCTTGGCTGCACGTAGCAGGAATTCAAGTGCCTTCTGGATCCAGGTTAGGCACCTTCTTCCCAAAGTTACTACTGCTGGTCGTGCCCTTCCTGCTCCAGATGTTTGGACTGATTACTTTAAAAACTTGTATGCGTCCCCAGGGAATGCTCCGGTGGGTGTTGCCTGGCTTGCCCAAGATATTTATTTACTTGAGGCATGACCTCCAGTGCAGCCAAGTGAGATCAGAGAGTATATATTAAAACTAAAGCCTGGGAAAGCCCCAGGCTGTGATTATCTTACATCTGATCTGATCAAATTGGATCCTGACTGGTGGGCAGGCCTGTTGGCCCCTGTATTCACCAGAATTAATGAAACTGGGACTATACCTGAGGATTGGTTGTCTGTCTAGTCTGGTTGTCCCCATTTTCAAGAAGGGGGACTCCACCCTGCCAGAAAATTACAGGCCCATCAGTCTGCTTAGTGTGGTAGGGAAACTTTACTCGAGGTATTTTCTGGGGAAGTTTTTGCACTGGTTAGAGTCTAAGGACATACTTATTAAGGAACAGATAGGGTTCCGTGATTGCCAGTCCACAAGTGACCATATTTTCACTCTAAACCATCTTATGGACAAATATGTGAGGCAGCGCAAAAACGGCAGACTATATTTCTGCTTTGTTGACTTACATGCTGCATTTGACTCTGTGGATAGACACCGGCTTTGGCTCAAACTCAGCTGCACCTCAATAGAGAGGCGATTATTATATCTTATAATGCAGTGTCATAGTAACAATTTCCTCCGGGTGCGTATTCCTTTTGAGACTGCACTATCTGCTGAAATACACATCCAACGCGGAGTGAGGCAGGGGTGTGTTTTAGCACCTCTTTTATTCAACTTCTACGTTAATGATGTCAAGAGGTATATTCTGGATGATGATATCCATCCCCCAAAAGTGGGGAATACACGCTTGCCCTTGTTGTTGTATGCAGATGATGCAGTCTTACTTTCTCAATCTCAGGTGGGGCTGCGCAGGGTTATGACCAAATTTGCAGCATACTGCGAAACTGAGAATCTAGGTATAAATTATCAAAAGACAAAGGTTATGGTGGTAGACTCCAGGAAAGTGAGCCACCGGTGGTTTATGCATGGTAACCAGATTGAGCAGGTCTCCTCTTACAGGTACCTCGGGGTATTGCTTTTGGCAACATGCTCTTGGAGACACCACCTTGATGCCTCACTATCACTGGCTAGGAAGACATCTAATACCCTATTGGGTTTTTCCCATACTCACGGGGGAAGGTTGGTGGGTCCGGCTATGAGGCTTTTCCAAGCCAAGGTAATCCCCCAGCTGCTTTATGCTGCCCCCATTTGGACCCCATGGTATCTGGACTCCTTGGAACATATCCAAATCAGCTTTCTCCGAGGAGTATTGGGGACCCCTAGGTCCACTCTGCAAGTGGTACTCCGCTTGGAGTCTGCTTCTCGACCCCTCAGATCCCAGGCTCTTCTTGTGGTTCTCAAGTTTTGGCTTAAGCTGCTTTACAACCTATTCCCATCTGGGAGTCTGTTCCACGGCATGGCACCTGATTTCAGGAACGGACTGTGGTTCTCTATGGTCATGGGGTTGATCCATAGTTTGGGCTTCTCATCAGAGTTTCTTGCTGATAGATCATATCTTGAGGCGCTAGGCTTGATTTCCCTCCAGATTAGGGTTCAAGAGCGTCAAGCAGAGATTGCTCTACTTGGTGCCCAGAAGGTTTGTCCTATGTATGCAGCCGTTCAATTACCATTTGGCAGCTTGGGTTATCTCGATGCCTGGGTACATTGGCATGAGCGAAAAGTTTATACTGTTTTCTGTTTCCAACTATTTCCATCAGCTTTGATTTTAGGACGCTTTCAGGGTACCCCTTGGCACTTGAGATTCTGCGCTTGTAATAACAGACAAGTTGAGTTACTACTGCACGTTGTGTTTGAGTGTCCAAAACTATCTCTACCCCGTTCCCGTTTTTTACTGCCCTACATAGCAGATTGTCCAGCTTGGGAAAGAGAGATGGTAACTATTAGATTTCTCTCTGGCCTCAACACCGAAATGACTAGGAACATGGCAAAATTTTGTCGCTGGGTGCTGTTTATAAAACAGTCCCACTCTGTACCCTGACTAATGCCCTTGCTTTGTTTCTTAACGACTCTCAACTATGGCTACAACAAAGTTGTTGTGGCTACGGCTAACAATGAATTCCCTAGCAGGGGTCAAGTGCTGCCGATATAAGCCCCGAGAAGGGCAAGGCAAATTTTACTTATCATATATACTCTTTCAGGGTCAGGTGCTGTTGAGGCAAGTCCTGAGAGAGGGAAGGTTTGTTTCACTCTCTTGATGGCTGATTTACAGGATTAAAAGCTTCTAGCACAGGTATTAAGATGATCTGGAGCTATAAGAACAACCTTGGGAAAGATGGTTACTTGGGCTTGTTTTAGCTGGGCCTATTTCAGTGGGCTTGCTGGTTAGTAGTTGTATGTTGCTTTTATTTGTTTATATTCTAAACTGCTATTTGTATATTTTATTTATTGTCTGGAAGCTCGCTTGTTTGGATCACTATATAATAGCGATTTTCTTTGTAACGATGAATTTCATGAATACTGTTTATTATGATATTCTATTTTGATTTTGTATTGCATTGTATTTGTGTTTATATAATTTGGTACGGCCAAAGGCCAAACAATAAATATTACCTACCCTAAAACCCTCTCACGATCTCCCCTAATGGCTGCATATAGATGTTAAACAAGAGGAGGAACAGAATGGCACCCTGCGGGACTCCACACGTGAGGTCCTGGGGGGAAGACGTACACTCCCCCAAGACCACCTGGTGAGTTCTCCCGGCCAGGAATGAACGAAACCAGTCCAAGACCGTCCCGCCAATCCCGGCACGGTCCCGCAGGCGAGTCACAAAAACCTTACGATCGACTGTGTTGAACGCAGCCGAAAGGTCTAGCAGGACCAGTAAGGTCTGATGACCCTGGTCCAACATCAGACGGAGATCATCAACCAAGGCCACCAATGCAGTCTCCGTACCATACCCAGGACGAAACCCGGAATGAGAGGGGTCAAGGAAATGGGTGCGGTCCAGGTGTTCTTGGAGCTGCCGTGCCACAGCCCATTCAATAACCTTCCCTAAAAAGGGAAGGTTAGAGACCGGCTGATAACTGGCAGGAGCATCAGCGTCAAGAGATGGTTTCTTGAGCAGGGGCCTAACCACAGCCTCCTTCAGGCATTCAGGGACCCTGTCCTCCCGAAGAGAGGCACTAACCACCAGCCAGAAATGGCGGTAGCGTCTCCTGGCTGGTTTTCACCAGCCAGGATGGGCAAGGATCTTGTGCACAAGTGGTGGCACGATCATATCCCAACAAGGACTCCACATCGGCAGGTGATACCATCTGAAACCAATCCCACAAAACAGGACAGGACGGGGCATCCATAGCCCCAAGATGAACTTCTGCAATAACTGTGGAACCGAATTCGTGGCCGATGCAAGTGATCTTATCTACAAAGTACTCTATAAACCAGTCACATCAGTCACTGGATTGCTCCAGGTCCAGGCGGAGACAGGCAGGACTGACCAAACCTTTCACCACCCGGAAAAGCTCCGCTGGATGTGACTTTGCAGATGCAATAAGGGCAGCAAAGAACCGCTTCTTTGATGCTTCTTTGCTGCCTGCACCGCCACAGCATAGGCCTTTAAACTGCTCTTATGCGGCAATTGATCATACTCATCACAAGTCCGACGCCTCTGTCACTCCAACCGTCTGCTCTCCTGCTTCAAACACCGCAGGCCCTCAGTAAACCAAGGAGACCTGCGGGAGACTCGGGAGGGCAGCGGATGCCTGGGACCCACTCTGTCAATGGTCTCGGTCAACAAGGTGTTCCAGAAGGCTACGAGATTATCGACCGAGCGGGTGTCAAGGTCCAGGGGAAACTCCCGCAGAGCATTCCAGAACCGATTCGGTTCCATAAGTCTCCGGGGGCGGACTGATCTAATAAGTCCTGCACCCTGTTGGGGGCTGACATGCACCAGGATGCATGCCTTAAGGAGGTAATGGTCAGACCATGAGAAGGGCTCCATCCCCCTAACTTCTACTAACTGACCCCTCACCTCAAGGCCGGTGCAGAAAACCAAATCCAGTGTATGTCCCTCCTCATGTGTGGGGCCACAGATGATCTGGGACAGGCCCATGGTTGTCATGGAGGCCATGAACTCATGCCTCGCTCCTCCAAGATTGGTGTCAGTGTGGATGTTAAAATCCCCCAGGACCACTAGTTTCGGGGTCCGAGGGATCACATCAGACACCAAATCAGCAAGAGCATGTAGGGCAATGCTACCAGGCAATTGGGTGCACGGTACACCAGTAGCACCCCATGTCTGTCCTGGGCCAAATTCAACACAAGGTGGAGGCACTCAACACCTGGTGGAGCCTGTACCAGATACCTCCTAAAAGACAGTGCATCCTTGATAACAATAGCTACACCGGCCCCCCTCCCCCCGGTCCCTCCAGCCGAGTCTGACGCTGCACAGAGCAGAGAACTCAGCCGGAACAAGATCAGTCAAAATAGGGCCCGATTCATTGTCCGGCCAGGTCTCTATAATACACACGAGGTTGGCATCCCACTCCGGAATTAATTCCCAGATGGTAGATGACTTATTAACCACTGACCTTGCATTTAGCAGCACCAGGCCAAGGCCTGAGGTCTCCTGGGCCTCGACCCACAAACTTTCCATGTGGGGGGTTGAGGAGGGAATGGGCACAAGGCACCACTCCCTCCTCACTGTCAGACTCCATTGGCAGAGGCTAAGGGGGCAGCAACCACAGGGCCCACAGGCCCCCCTACCCGCAAGAACCTCCGGGACTCACCCCACATCCAAACCCCGAATCAGCCCAGCCGCGGAAGCACCAGAGGCCCCTCCCAGCAGCACGAAGCAAGCAGAAAGCCGCAATACACGGCGGGGACAAGCCATGCCCCCAACAGCCTCGGCGAAACCCGGAAGTGGAGCTTCCCCCGCGTCCACAGCTGCGGCACCTCAATCAGCATCGCTGGAGGGGCGGTAACATTCAGAGTGTCTCCAGCTCCGCCCCCCGCCGGTCACAGGGCTTATAAGCAGAGCGGAAGGGAACTTGCCTTGCTGGTGATCAGTGCTCTGCCTGTGAGACCGGCCCCTGGCGATTGGATTGTGTCCTCTTTGAGTCTTGCTACAGTGAGAGAGTGTGTGAGTGCGTGAGTGCGTGAGTGGGAGCAAGTGCGAGCGAGCGAACAGCGTGCTTTGGGTAAGTGACCTCCTTTCCTTCTCCCACCGCAGTGACCCCCAAGGCTTCTTGTACGGCTGACCTTCCCCCTCCGTGGGACCCTGCCCTGGCCTCTCACCCCCGTACCTTCACCCCCATGTCCTTGGTGTCCCCCGGAGCCCTGGTCCCCCGAGTGCATGGGAATCAGGGAGTGGTTCAAGGCTTGCGCTCCTCCCAGATACCCAGTGATGATATAGGCTGGGGGATCCTTGGATTCCAAGGCCCTAATTCTATCCTGAGGGTAGTTTT
>QEPC01003911.1:2492921-2529286 GCA_003113815.1 Sphenodon punctatus | reverse complement strand
TCAATGAAATAAATCCGGTACCGGTATACCGGATTTAATCCGGGAATCCGGTTTTCAGAGAACCGGTAACCGGTAAATCCGGTAGCCGGTAATGGGCCCGGGGTCCCACCTCTACTACTCAAGTAATTCAAGCCTTCTTAATCTCTATAGTACAGCAGTTCACAGTTTCTTCATGGTGTAATCTCCACCATACACAACAACCTACCAAAGTCCTTGTCAGCCAGGAAACAATCCTCTGCCTGGGCTCACTCACAGTTCCAGACTCTTTGTCTCAGGCCAGCACTCCACTACTCCCGGCCGTCCTTACTGAACTTCTCTAGTAAGTCTTCCAGCAGGTTTTTAGAACCATAGCCAGCAGTCCTCAGGAGCTCCTCTCTCCTCCAGAGCCAGGCACAGACTGCCCTTCTGTCTGCAGGCTGCTGCCTTATATACATCAGAGGAATTTGGCTAGCCCTCCAGGCCGCCAACCCTTAAAGGACCAGTGTCATTTGCTAAGTTTTCACTTTTCCCTCTTTCACCTTTTCACTGTGCTAAACCCTTACCCAGTCTTCACTCAGTCTGTCACTGGTACCCTCTGCTCTTAACGGGGCAGCAGCCCTGCAAAGCTGCACCCTGCTACAATGTGGCCTTTATTGACCATAAGGGAATGGCTTCAAGGTATCTCATAGCATAGTCTGAGAACTAGAATATGGGTATGCCCAGCTGCTGACTTTTCCAGTGGCCGCACCAAATCTATTCCTATTCCTTTGAATGGGGTCCCTATCAGTGGCAAGGGAACCGGGGTGCTAGAGGTCCCTCCCAGAGATTCATAAGCTGGCACAGGGGACAATATTTGCAGAAGCACCATACTGTTTCCTGCACCCCTGGCCAACTGAACTGCTGCACTACCCTGTCCCAGGTCTTTTGCTGTCTGAAATGTTCCATACATGGCACCTCATGGTCCAGTCTCAAGACTTCACCCTGCGGTTCCCTCAGGACTAGTAGTTGGTGGTGCTCCATCCTCCCCCATGGGGGCTGTCTTCTCTACCCTGTATAACTGTTCCCGCCTGAGTGCAAAGTTGGGCCAATAAGGGGTTTTATGGGAATCTCTGCCTCCACCTGCTCATACACATGTTTTAGCACTGAGTCGCTACACTGGACTGCAATGAAATCAAACTCGTCTTTTGGGGCCTGGGGGAGTCTTGGGCTGCCTGACTGCAGGAGGGATTGTGTCTGGTCAGAGGGAGAGCCCAACCCATGTGAACTGTACATCATTACTTCATTAGCTGTGGGGTTGAGCGCCTTGTCCACCCCCCTCATGCCCCTTCCAGGGGACTGGAGCTCTGTCCTTGGGGAATCCCTCAATCCCTCTAAGGGCTCAAGGGTGGTTCCACCTTCAGTGCCCATACCATCCAGATTGTACCCTCAGCCCTATTCAGGATCTAGTCAGTTGCCCTCTCATAGAGATGGGCCTGGGAGACTGACCTAAGGCTCTGCTGTCTCATAACCCTCCATCAGTCTAATCGCTTCTTCCAGGGTAAAGGGACCCTGAGGATTCTCTCAGCACCCAATTCCACCCAGCCACTGATAAAATATGTATGAATTGCTCCAGCAGAAGGAGTTCATCACCTGCTCACCAGTCTTTCAGGCAGGTTTAAGCCAACAGGTATAGTGGGTTTTAGAACAACGGTACCACAGCCCGTGGCTGAACCCCTCAGGGGGTACCGTTCCCCTCTAAACTGCCATCTGTACATCTCCTCAAAGATGTCAAAGCTGTTCAGTATGGCGGCTTTGACAATATCATGATTGGTATTCTCCTCCAGCTCCAGGGGATCATAAGCTGCCTCTGGGCAGCTCTGGTCAAACGGGGGGACAGTAGGGTAGCGCACTCCCCCATAGGCCACTGGGCCACTGTGGCCACCCACTCAATGGTGTTTAAAAAGGCCTCTCCATTACTCAGACAGCTCCATTTTATTTAGCCTTAGTGGTTCCAGGGGTTGAGGTTGTCTCCATCTCCTTCTTCTGAGCTCCTTCTGATATGGCAGATAGAGCCAGGGAAAAAACAGTAAGGTCATCTGTGTTACCAACTGGGTCTGGGCCTGTATTTCTAACATGGAGCGGTAGGAGCTGCTGCTAGCTAGTCTTCTGCTGCACTGCCAGTTTCTGGAGAAAACTATTGCTTGGCAGCCTGAACCTTCTGGGGGGGAAAAAAATAATCATGGACCCAGATAAGACTGTGAAGTGGCTGCTCAATTCACAGTCTTATCTGGGTTCATGATGAATTTTTTTGGTAACCATTACCTAGCTGGTAGGGATGTGCAAACAGAACGCGGTTCAGATGTTCGGACGTTCGGTAGTTCAGTTCGAAACCCGAGTTTGGGTTCGGTTGTTGCCGAACTCAGTTCTGCCAAACTCAGCTGAACATCCGAAAATAGCGCTATCAATACACTGATACCAATACCGAAATTGAAAAAAAAAAATTGGTATTGGTATCATTTGGCCCTAAACCACCCCTGGTGCCAGAAAGTCTGCTCCTCAGCTGCCTCCCCCTTCCAGACACATTTTTCCCACCCAAAATCACATTTTTCCCACCCCCGAACTCATCCGAACTTTTCCAAACTGTTCGGACATTTGGTTCGGTCATCTGAACAGGCCAAGTTTGGCCCGAACTCCAAATATCCGAACTGCATTCACACATCCTTACTAACTGGGATCACTGCTCACATTCTCCACCGATGTGATGGGGGTGTTTGTGTGTGAGAAAAGGGATGTCCCAGCCTTCCAGAACTGGGTAGGGGTCCGATTGCTCTGGGGTGAAGGGTCCTTGGGTCAGGGGTGGTCTTTCCTTGACCCTATGAACCTGCACCCTAGGGGAATTGACTATTACCCCTGTCACTGCCTCCCCCCAACTCCCTGTCACTGCCTCCCCCCCCCCCCCCCCCCCCCCCCCCNTTTCCGGTGATCCGGTCCCCTTACCTCACATTGTGAGCTTTCGGGCAGGGATTGTGTCTATCTTGTTTTTTATAAAGTGCCAGGTACATTGCTGGTGCTATATAAATGCTAATAATAATAATAATAATAATAATTAAATAATCCCAGTAATCTAGGACACCTCTGGGATCCACTCCTTGACCCTGCAGGGAGAATCCAGTTAAGTGAGACAGGGCTTCTGTCCTCTGAGATCTTGACTCCTCATGGCCACCATTTGGACCAGGATGCCAGCCCTCATCCTGCCACCTGGGTTTGAGTCCGCCCCTAGGGATGGGCAAACAGAACCGAGTTCGGAAATCCAGTTCAGTTCGGAAATTCGGTTTGGTTCGGAAGTTCGGTTCGGTTGATCAAACTATTTGAGTTCGGTCCGAACTCCGAACTTCTCAACAAAGTTCGGAAATTCAAACCCCATTGAACTAAATGGAATATTATCTTTTAGGGATGGGCCGAGTTTGGAAATTCAGTTCGGTTCGGTTCGAAAATGGAGTTCAGTTCGGAAGTTCCGTTCGGTCAACCGAACTTGTTGAGTTTGGTCCGAACTCCGGACTGCATTCGCCCATCCCTACCCGCCCTCTCGTGCTGGACTCTCGCCTGGCTCCAGCCCACCCTGAAGATGTCATTACCACTATGGCATCCCCATGGCTAGGTGTGTTGCCTCCCAGGCCGACTCCTTACAGACCCGGTGTCACACTTGATTTGAAGTGGGTATCTTGTTTGAGTTATGTTGACATGCCCTGTTACCTTTGTGTGATAGTCATCCCACCTCTGTGTAATCCGAAAGTAATTCAGGATATGTGGGTGTAGCAGGGTCAGGCTGGGTGCCCTTTAAGGAGGGTTAGTGCTGGCCTGGGAAGCAGAGGCGCAGTGGGGCAACATGGGACAGCGCCTTAATATGCATCATCTGAACTAGCCCCAAAGCTGGACAACCGAGGACCTGAGTAGGGTCAACTGGGATGGGCATGACTGAGCCAGCCGAGAAACTGAAAGGCTGAGCCGGGGAGCTCAGTAGGAAGATAGCTGTGGGTGACGAAGGAGCCAGGGAGGACGCTGCCTTGTAGCTGGCTATGGGGCTACAGGAGGAACTGTGCATGGCCAGGGAGGCTAGGATTATTAAAGGTATTCAGGAAGCTATGAACATTGGGCTGCCTGGCTGCAGGAGGGATTGTGTCTGGCCCTGCCCATGTGAACTGTATAATAAAGGACTTTTGGTAAGTTCCCACTTGGGCTGGCCTCAGTGGGGGTTGCGGATCCTGACAGGACTTACCCCAGGGCCACACACACCCCTGCCACAGTAGGAATCTCTACATGGCAGAATGCTGATTTAACACATTCTGAGTGACACCCTCTACGTTCAAAGCCAAGACACACTGAGACTGAAAGTGACTGAAAACCAGAGCTCTTCATCTAAGAAAAACAACACCCCTAGCTCTATGGTGATTTGCTAGAGCATTCTTTTTCTTTCTCTTAGGTTTAGAAATGCCTTCCTCAGATATGAAGGAATTAGAACAACCCCTCCCCCCCCCTGCAAAAAAACAACAACAATCCAGTCACTATCTACGTTATCCTATTTCTGTGCTCTACATGTCAGGGGAAGAAAGAAAAATGGGATTTATGACTCATTGTTTTTTCAAGGATACTGCTTCCTCTGCAGATTTTTACAGGTTGTTTTTAATAGTCTATAAAGCTGCCTACTGAATTTTCCTTTTATATTGGAAGTTCATATCATCACAAATAATCAAGCACTATTTTTAAATTTTCAGGTTGTCACTTGTGCTTCAAAGGAATAATACCTTCGCTGTATTAGGGGGTGGGGGTGGGGTTGCCCCTTAATATAATATATAAAAAGATGCTTCTGTTTCCAAAAATAGTTTTCAATTTAGCAGTTAGAATAGTAAAATGATGGACCCAACCATTCTTCTGCAGCTGTCGATGTAAGTAATGTCAACTAAACTAACAAAATGAAATTCAACAGAGATAAACGTAACGTTCTGCATTTAGGTAAGACAAATCAAATACACAAGTATAGGATGGGTGATAACTGGCTTGGCAGCAGTACATGTGAAAAGCATCTTGGGGTTGTAGTTGATCACAAGCAGAACATGAGTCGGCAGTGTGATGCAGCTGCTAAAAAGGCAAATGCAATTTTGACCTGCATTAACAGAAGCAGTAGTTTCACTCTATTCTGTGCTGGTCAGACTTCATCCGGAATACTGTGGCCAGTTCTGGGCACCACATTTTAAGAAGGACATTGACAAATTGGAACAGGTTCAGAGGAGAGCAACAAAGATGGTCAGGGGTTTGGAAACCAAGTCCTATGAGGGAAGGTTGAAAGAGCTGGGTATGTTTAGCCTGGAGAAGAGAAGAGAAGACTAAGGGGAGACACGATAGCCATCTTCAAATATCTGAAGGGCTGTCACATGGAAGATGGAGCAGACTAATTTTTCTCTGTTGCTCCTGAGGGCAGGACTAGAACCAATGGGCTCAAATTAACAGAAAGCAGAAAACAGTAAGAGCTGTTTGACAGTGGAACAGACTGCCCAGGGCGGTGGTGGGCTCTCCTTTGCTGGAGATTTCCAAATAGAGAGTGAACAACCATCTGTCAGGGATGCTGTTGCTGTGGATTTCCTGCATTGAGCAGGGGGCTGGACTAGATGACCTCAGACGTCACTTCCATCTATGATTCTAACTAAGGCTTTCTAAAACCTTAAGTTGTTTGTGGGTCAGATCTGGTTCAAAAGAAAGACAGATTTCATATCTGTCGGGCTCTGGATTTCATGCCGGGCTGTGGCACAGCAGCTCCAAGAACACCTGGACCACACAGGTTTCCTTGACCCCTCTTAGTCCGGGTTTCAGCCTGGGTATGGTACAGAGACTGCATTGGTGGCCTTGGTTGACGATCTCCGTCTGGCGTTGGACCCGGGTTGTCAGACCTTACTGGTCCTGCTAGACCTTTTGGCTGCATTCGACACAGTCGATCATGAGGTGTTGGTGACTCGCCTGCAGGACTGTGCTGGGATTGGCGGGATGGTCTTGGACTGGTTTTGTTCATGCCTGTCCAGAAGAACTCACCGGGTGGTCTTGGGGGAGTGTAGGTCTTTTCCCCGGGACCTCACGTGTGGAGTCCCTCAGGGTGCCATTCTGTCCCCCCTCTTGTTTAACATCTATGTGCAGCCGTTAGGGGAGATTGTGAGAGGATTTTAGGGCATGCAGTGTCATCAGTATGCTGATGACACTCAGCTCTACCTCTCTTTTTCCATCAACCCAGGCCATGCAGTCTCTTTATTTTCCCAGTGCTCGTCGGCTGTGGGGGCTTGGATGAGGTTGAGCCATCTGCAGCTGAATCCTGACAAGATGGAGGTGATATTGGTGGGTGAGGGCCTGGGGGGCCTGGGAGTGGTTGAATCTCCTCTTGTGGGGGGGGGGGTGTGCCCTCCCTCCCATGGTCTCACAGGTATGGAGTCTGGGTGTGCTCCTTGATTCACAGCTCAGCCTGGAATCTCTAGTTGTGGTTGTGGTCGGGAATGCGTTTCGGCAGTTACATCTTGTCCGGCAGCTTCAGCCGTATCTCTCAGACTCTGACCTCGCCACTGTCATCCATGCCTTCATCACCTCAAGGCTGGATTACTGCAATGCGCTCTATGTGGGGCTCTCTTTTCCCTGGTGTGGGTTATAACTGTGAGGGTGCCCAGTGTGAGGCCCTATGCTTCTCGAGTTGCTCCGCACCCTATGATGATAAGGGTCTGGCCTCGTTGAGACCACAGGACTCAACTACTATCCTGATGGGCTGTTATTCTCGGAGATCAGCTCTTGGAGCCTGGGCTGTGTACTGGTGTGGATGCATGAGCTCCCTAGGCTGTGGGACCCCATTCCCTGGGAGACTTACCCCCATCCCAGTGACACAATCACCAGTCCATACTTCCCCTTTCCCTGGAGCTTGGGGTCTGAATATAGCGAAGGAGATGGGAGACCTTGTGTGTGCCGTGCAGTCCCTGGCCATGGAGGTTCGGAATCTGCAGAACAGACACAAGGAACTAGCTGCGGTTGTAGCCCAGGACCACGCGGCCATTGATGCCACAGACCTGGGCTCCGTCGAGGCCCCCCAGAACCACTGCTACCCTCACCTGTGGGGGCCATGCCCCCCCAGGAACCTACGGGACCATGCATAGAGAAATATATGAGGGAGCGGAAGGCCTTTCAAGGGTTTCTTGCATTATGCAAGCTTACATTTTCCGTGCAACCCACTACTTACACTAGTGATATCCTGAAGGTAGCCTTTATCATGGGGAATTTGGGAGGGACCGCCTTGGAATGGGAAATGAATCTCCTAAAGGCAGACAGTCCCATTTTGCATAAGTATGCTGACTTTGTAAAACAATTTACGTTCCTATTTGATCATCTGCATTGCATCCAGGATGCCAAATCCACCATTATGTCCCTTAAACAGCCAAAATGGGGCTTATTGTAATACATTATGCAGTTCCAGCAATTGGCTTTGGAACTGCAGTGGCCCAATGATGTACTCAAGGTGATGTTTCATAGAGGGTTGAGCAAGGAATTGAAGGATCAGCTAGCCTTCACCACACTACCCGCACCTGGGAAAACCTCGCTACCCTGGCACTTCAGATAGAAGATCGACTAGTGGAACGACAAAGGGAACGAAGTCAAGAAAACCGTGGTTTCCCAGCCCCGCGTGACTCTCCCTCTAGCACCTTCCTTGGGTACCTCAGAGGCTAGTGATGTGGAACCGATGCAGCTTAGAGCTTCATGGGGGCCCCTAACTGGAGAGGAAAGAGAACAACGACAGAAGTCCAGATCTTGTTTTTATCATGGGGACCCGTTGCACTTTATCAATGAATGCCCCGTATTACCAGCTCAGCAAAGATCAGCAGGAAACAACAAGGGCTGGGAGAATCAGGGGTCATCCCAACCATGAAACAGATCCCCTCTACTATTGGGCCTCCATGTACTCATTTGCAGATACCCCTGACCGTAACAATCTACGTCGGTTGGTCCATTGTCTTGTGGGCCCTGGTGGACTCTGGAGCTTCTGGTAACTTCATTGATATGAACCTTGTTCAGACGTATGTGATTCTGACTCAACGAAAACCTCAGCCGGAAGAGGTGCGTTCCATCAATGGTGCTCCCTTAGTATCTGGACCTATTACGATGCAGACATCCCCACTACACTCCGTGATGGGAACCCATCAAGAACTATAGAGGTTTGACATTGTGTGTACACCGTTGTTTGTTTTCGTTCTTGGCCTGCCATGACTTGAGAGACATGATCCACAAATCATCTGGACGACGAGACAAGTCACTTTTAACTCTTCCTTTTGCAGGCAACATTGTCAAGGGCCCATCCCGCATGTAGCTGGAAGTACAGTGGTTGACAGACTTCCTCATCAAAGCCCGTCTTGAGTCCCACAGGAATATTCCACGTTTGTCGACGTCTTTAGCAAGACACAGGCAGCCGAACTTCCCCCACATCGATCGTACGACTGCCCTATTGACTTGATCCCAGGCACTGAACCCCCTTTTGGGTGCATCTATGCCCTGGCAACCCCGGAGTTGGAAGCACTCCGGCAGTATATCGATGAGAGCCTGAAGCAGGGGTTCATCCAGCACTCTCGTTCCCCTGCTGGGACTCCCATCTTCTTTGTACCCAAGAAGTACAGGGGCTTCTGGCCATGTGTGGATTATCGTGGCCTCAATAGCATCATGATAAAAAATGGTACCCGCTTCCTTTGATTCCCGAACTACTCAACCGGCTCCAAGGGGCTCGAATCTACACCAAAATGGACCTTATTGGGGCTTACAATCTAGTACGAATACGAGCAGGTGATGAATGTAAGACCGCCTTTAGAACACGGTATGGGCATTATGAGTACCTGGTCATGCCGTTCGGCTTGGCGAACGTACCTGCGACCTTCCAACATTTTATCAATGATGCTCTTCGGGAATATTTGGACCTTTTCGTTATAGTCTATCTAGACGATATTTTGATTTACTCCTCGACATTCCAGCAGCATGTACAACATGTGAGGCTGGTGTTGCAATGGTTGCGAGAGCAAAAACTATACTGCAAGGAAGAAAAATGCGCCTTCCACTTGACCATGGTGGAATTTTGGTTTTTTTTAGCCCTGCAGGAATTGAGATGGACCTGCGGAAATTTGAAGCCTTACAACACTGGCCCCCTCCAACGGCAGTGAAGCCTCTACAATGCTTCTTGGGGGGCGCCAACTACTATAGGCATTATATCCTCAATTACGCAGAGGTAACCCTTCCACTAACAAGCCTACTAAATAAAAATTGTGTGTACCTATGGGAGCCCGAACAGCAGCATAGCTTTGAGCATTTAAAAAAGGCTTTAACTATTGCACCCCTTTTGCAACACCCTGACTTTGACAAGCTCTTCTATGTAGAGTTGGACGCATCAAGGGGGGCACTTGGGGCTGTCCTCATACAAGAAGGGATGAGCACACACACCCCTTTGCTCCCTTGTGCATATTATTCCCATCAGTTAACCCCTGCTGAGAGAAATTATACTATATTCAACAGGGAATTATTGGCCATCAAGGCCGCCTTTACCACCTGGCGGCATTACTTGGAAGGCGCAAAACACTCGGTTATCATGGACCATAAAAATCTTACATTTCTTCAAACAACGCAAATCACAAACGCCCGCCATACCCAATAGGACTTGTTTTTTGCGCGCTTTTTCTTCAAGATCCATTACCGTCTGGGACGACTTAACATCTTGGCCGACACTCTGTCGCAGTATTATGAAGGTTGAGAGAGCGACGATGAATCGCATGGCCCCATCCTCCAGCACAAGGTGTTTGCCACTGCCTACAGTCACGTACAACAGTTACAGGATGCGGAGAAGGCAGAGGAACCCACAAACGGGAAGCCAACAGGGGACATGACTAATGGACTCTAGACATAAAACAGATTGCTTGTGGTACTGCAGGCTTGTCACTCCCAAATCCTGGGGCCCAACGTACCTTACAGCTAATACGACATTCGTTTTGGTGGCCTCCACTGATTCCCGATGACATGAAGTTCTAAAACTGGGCCTTTCTCCCACGGTTCTGAAGCGGGTTGGCCTTAAGGCAACTAAAATCTTAATTAAAAGGAGGTTGTCTGATCAGACTTTGCAGTTGGAGGGTGCTCTCCTGGCTGAGCAGAGGGTTGCCCTTGATTACAATCTCTTTAACCCTCTGTATACAGGGTCATGCTACCTGTTTGAATGGATGGATTTCAGAAAGAGATCTGCATTTACCAGACTGAGATGTAATGTTTTCCCTTCGGCACTATTGGAAGGTTGCTATATGGGTATTCCCGGGACCTGCGGTTGTGTACTCTGTGTACCATGAGGGAAGTCGATTCGGTTGGTCATATTCTTTTTCATTGTCCTATATACGATGGACCAAGTTATAAGTACCTGGGTGGGATCCTTATGGACCTTAGTACTAATTATACCCAAATTTTGCTTCAGAAACTTCTCAGCCCAGTCGACTCAGAAACACCAAGGGCTGTAGCAAGTTTCTGCCAGATAGCTATCCATATAAGACAATCTCTTCTTGACGACAACACCCAATAGTCCGGGTATGAAACTGCTTAAGGTCACATTACTGTTTTGAATTGTTCTCAGATCTCATTGCTAAGGGGATGTTAATTAGTGGGCTGATGATGAATGTATTTACCACCCAGGGGATGTTTAAGCAGGGGACAAATGTTGACACCATAACCCCCGAGAAGGGCAAGCCAAAAATTTTAAATTTAAAGTATGCGTACCTACTTTTGACTAAGGCCCTATGGCCTATGGAAATTTATAATGCATGGTTTTTGTATTTTGTGTTTTGTACTTTTTATTACCTTTGTAACGATTTTTGTTATGGCCAACGGCCTAAACAATAAAGCTTTACTTATTAATTTGATTCCCGATGTGCATCAGTACGTGAAGAATTGTGCCGTGTGTGCATGCACAAAAACTCCAAGAACATCTCCCATCAGCCTCCTGCAGCTAGCTGCTTCACCACAAGGCCCGTGGCAATGCGTGGGATTAAATTTTATTGTCGAATTACCTCCGTCGCGAAATTACACAACAGTACTAGACCACTTCACCAAGACCACTTTGTGGACCACCAAGACCACATTGTGGACCACTTCACCAAGATGGCCCACTTTGTGGCATGTAAAGGACTACCCTCGGCATGACGCACTGCGCTATTATTCATCCACCACATCACGAAACTCCATGGCTGGTCCCTAGAAATTGTCAGTGACAGAGGATCTCAATTCGTCGCCCGATTCTGGAGGGCCTTCTTTCACACCTTGCACGTCACCTTAAAGCCCACCACAGCCTATCATCCCCAGGCCAACAGACAGGTGGATCATGTGAATCAAACCCTAGAACAATATCTTTGCTGCTACATTAATTATCTGCAAGACAATTGGTATGCGTGGTTATCCCTAGCTGAGTTTGCATATAATAATGCACCAAATGCCTCCCTCAGTAGATCTCCCTTTTATGTCTCCTACGGCTTCCACCCCCAAATCGGTGTCATCGACTTCCCATCAGTCCAGGTCCCAGCAGCCGGGGCCCTGGTTCATCAAATCAAAGAGGCACAACAGGTAGCCAAGACGATGCTCAAACAAGCCCGACAGCGTTACAAAATAGCAGCCGGAAGCGGCATCGACAAGCACCAGTGTTCCTACCTGGAGACTATGTGTGGGTCAGCTGGCGGCATTACCCTTCTGCTCAACCCTCGTCGAAACTGGATAATAGATACATGGGGCCATATCCTATTACCCATCAAGTAAATGACATCACCTACACCGTCCAGCTGCCCCCCTGACTACGCATTCACCCCACCTTTCACATCTCCCTGTTGAAACCTGCTAGCCCTCCACTGACTGACCCCCTTGCTACTCCCATAGACCCCGTTCTGGTAACCGATAGTGACCCTGAATATGAGGTGAGGGCCATTCTTGACTCCTGGGTGCATTATGGTTGCCTCCAGTATTTAATTGACTGGCGGGGCTACGACCCTAACAATCGGTCCTGGGAACCAGTGGCCCATGTCTTGGCACCTCGCTTGGTCTGCTTGTTCTACTTACGCCACCCCTCCAGGCCAGGCCTGTCATGGACCCTTGGCCGGGGGACTTGCCAGGGAGGTACTGTCATGTCCCTGGGTCAGGGGAGCATGAGAAGGCAGCGGGGAGCCCGGGGAGCTGGCCAGCAACAAGCCCATCCCAGTCACAGTGTCCCCGCTGCGCCCCTTCCGGTAGAGACAGCAGCAGCGCCGCCTGCATCAGGTCACACCCTGCTTGTCTGGGCAACACTGGGGGATGCTGAGGAGGTGGGGCCTGCACAGCCATGCACAGAGGAAGTGGCGTCTCCCTCTGTGTGGCAGTCCACACGCCTGCGGGCACACATGGGGTGGGGCCACTAGTATAAAGGCCAGCATCAGGAAGCACCCGGCACTGGTGATTGCAGAGGAGGAAACCGGTTGATCTGGAAGATAAGTGCATGTGTTGTGTGTTTTGGACCTTGGAGTGTCGTAGTTATACTTGTTGTTACCTCCCCCATTATTCCCTTGTGCGGTGAAAGTGACGCATGCATGAGAGAGAGAGAGAGAGAGAGGGAGAGGAGTGAGTGGGCAAAGGAGTCCTCCCCCCTTCCTGGGATTCCCTTTCCTCCCAATTGTAGTAGTGTATCCGCCCTACTCCTGTGACCCTCGTGACCCTGGACCTCTCCCCACGAGCCCTCACATTCTCCCCCACTCTGTTGCCCTACCCCCCTCTTCCCTGGTGTAGGTTATAACTGTGAGGGTGCCCGGTGTGAGGCCCTATGCTTCTCAATTTGTTCCGCACCCTATGATGATAAGGGTCTGGCCTCGTTGAGACCACAGGTCCCAACTACTATTCTGACGAGCTGTTATTCTCAGAGATCAGCTCTTGGAGCCTGGGCTGTGTACAAGTGTGGACGCGTGAGCTCCATAGGCCATGGGACCCCATTCCCTGGCAGACTTCCCCCCATATCAGTGACACCCACCTTAGTTAGGGACAGCTTAGATCAAGGCCTTAGCCGAAATTACATACAGCATGCAACAAGTAAGCAGGGACAGATTGGCCATTGAACCAGTTGCCCGGACCGGACCAGTTCGGAGGTCTTTTTGTTTGTTTGTTTGTTTGTTTGTTTGTTTTTAAATCTAAAAAAAAATTATTTGTGGGTCCTGGGACTCTGACCCCCATCAAGTTGGGTTGGGATGGGGGGGACTCAGACTGGCCTGAGTCCTCCCCCCCTCACACCCTCTGGCCCCTTCTCGCTCCCTCCCAGAAGTGTAAAAGCAACTTACCAGAGGGAGGGCAAAGACTCGTGACCAGAGCGTGCGAGGAGGTGGCAGAGCAGTTTGCAGCAGCAGCGTGAGGTGAGAGTCTGACTCACTTGTGAGCAGGCGGTGGAGAGACTTGCATCAGTGGTGCAGGAGCAGAGGCTGAGCAGCACCAAGGGAGCAGCAGAACCGAGCAGCAGCGGCGAGGGAGAGAAGCCAGGACCAGTCCAGGAGGAGGAAGTGGTGAGGACAGAGTGAGGGGCAGCAGGTGGGCCTGGGCCTGGCTGGGGGCCGGGGGGAGAGCCTGGCTGGGGGCCAGGGGTGGCAGGCCTGGGTTGGGGCTAGGGGGGGTTAGGGTTATGCTTGGGGAGGTGCGGGCACCTGCTGGGGCTGGCTGTCCTGGGAAGGCCTGGCCTGCTCTAGGGCCTGGGGGGGAGGGCTGCCTGGTCTGCTCTGGGGACTGGGTGGCACCTGGTATGCTCTGGGGCCTGGGGGGGCCACCTGGCCTGCTCTGAGGCCTGGAGGGGCCGCCTGGCCTGCTCTGGTGCCTGGGGCCTGGGGGGACCACCTGGCCTGCTCTGGGACCTGGGGCCTGGGGGGTGCTTCCTGGTCTGCTCTGGGGCCTGGGGGGCCACCTGGACTGCTTGGGGGCCTGGGGCCTGGCCTGGGCAGCCACCTGGGGCCTTCTTTGGGGGGCCTGGGGGGCCACCTGGCCTGCTTGGGGGCCACCTGGCCTGCTCTGGGGCCTAGGGCCTGCTTGTGGGAAACCTGTGGCCTACTTGGGGGGCTTGTGGGGCCTGACTGGGGCCTGTCGGCTGGCCTGTCGGCTTGTGGCCTGGGGCCTGGTGGTGGCTGGTGCCGGCCTGAGGGCCTGGGGCCTGGTGGTGGCTGGGGAGTTATCACTGGCCTCCTAAGACCTCGGGGGGGGGCTGGGAGCCAGGCTGGCTATCACAGGCCTCCTTGGGGGGGTCTGGGAGCCAGGCTGGCTCCCAGCCCCCCCCCCAGGAATCCTGGGTTCTCTGGGAGGGGGCTGGGGGCTAGTGTGTTAGAGCAAAAGTCAAGTATCTTGACTTTTGCAGCTTGCAACAAGGCCATGTTATAGCTTCTGCCTAATCATACCTGTCATTTCCACACAGGCCCCTCAGCAACTTTAGCCTCAGAGCTCGAGACACCAGCAGTAGCAGGTAAGCAAAGCAGCAAGAACAGGTAAGAGAGAGCAACACAGTCCTGGGGAGGATGTGACTGACTGCCAACTTTGCTGTTGGTGTTTCCTTTATATTTCTGCACTATTGTACTGTAATTTGTATTTTATTTGTTGTACTGTTGCATTTTGCATTTTACAAAACAATATCGTACTGTATGTATTGTACAGTGTATTGTATTTGCAGTAATTTTTCAGTTCTGTAATTTGCTGTAATTTTTCAGTTCTGCCTTAGTATATTTTTATTCCCTGACTCTCCATGCTAGATGAGCCTTCCAGCAGGAGTAGAGGAGGGGTCTGGGTCTGTCCTGCCAACAGGGCAACATTGTGCACATACATTCAACAGAGAAATCACTTACAGCAACCTTTTCCTATGGAGAGCAAATGAAAACTCAAAGGTGGGGCTGAAAAAGTACGTGAAAAGAAGAAGAAACAGTTGGCCTCGGAAGCGGCTAAGGGTGCAATGCTGACTTCCCTATTCAAGATTGCTTCTGGTGGGCCTTCAGTGGAAAAGCATGAATCCAAAGGAAGTGAAGACATGGTAACGGCAAGCTGCAGTGTAGTGGTGCCGTCTGCTATGCAGCAGGGAACAGAGGAAGGTAGTGCTGCCAGTGGGCCTTCAGTGGAAAAGCATTGATCCAAAGGAAGTGAAGACACGGTAATGGCAAGCTGCAATGTAGCAGTGCCTTCTGCTATGCAGCAGGGAACAGAGGAAGGTAGTTCTGCCAGGGAGCCTTCAATATCACAGGAGGCATCCAAAGGAACTCGCCCTCTTCCAATGGAAATAAAAAGAAAACTGAAAGGTGGGGCTGAAAAAAATCCGTGACAAGAAGAAGAGACAGTTGGCCATAGAAGCGGAAAAGTGTGCCAAGATGACTTCCCTATTTAAAGTTGGTTCTGCTAGTGGATCTTCAGAGGCGCAGCAGGCATCAAGAGGAAGTGAAGACATGATAACTGAGATCTCCAGTGAGGAGGAGCCTTCTGCAACACAGGCATCAGAAGAAGGAAAAGAGGAAAAAATTGAGAGCACCAGTGTACAATGGTCTTCTGAAACTCGAGAAGTAACTGAGAGCTTAGATGCGGAAGCCACCAACCAGGGGACAGAAGCTGGAAATAAGTTATCTGAGGCAAGATCAGATAATCAGCAGGCTGAGGAAGTTGTTGATATTTTTGTCAGACCCAAGGAAATAGAGGGGGCTTTTTTTTAAAACGGTTTTTAAAAAGTGTATAACCACTTGAAGATACGTCTTTCCCATTCAAACCGAAACCAGTATTCGAAAAAGAAAATGGTACTCACCGTAATTGGGTATCCTATAATAAGTCATCAGGTACCCTCTACTGCACAGTATGTTTGGCGTACAGCAAGAGTAATGAAAGCAACGCGTTTACAGAAGGTATGAGTACCTGGTCGCATGTTCACCAGCGCATCTCTGAGCACGAGAACAGCAAACACCATATTTCCTGTGCAGATGCTCACATGCAGAGTGCGAAGAAAAAAGATATTGGGGAATTGCTGTTTTCACAACAACGACAGAAGAGAAGAGGCAAAATTGAAAACAACAGACAGGTCATGAAAAGGGTCATCGAAGTAATAAGACTGATTGGCAAACGAGGACTGAGCTTCAGGGGGAGTAAGACCGAAGCAGAAGCGGCATACGCATTGGATAATCCATTGTTTGACCACGGCAATTTTTTGGAAATGCTCATACTGGTCAGCAAATATGATCCATTGCTGAAAACGCATATAGACCACGTTGTGAAGAAGAGTCAAGCGGCACACAGCGCAGGGAGTAAAGGGCGTGGTAGTTTGGTAACATTCATATCAAAAACAACAGCTGAGAATGTCATACAGGCGCTTGCATTGTTAATTAAGAAGACTGTGGCAGATGAAGTGCGGGAAAGTGGCATGTTTTCTGTACAGCTGGACACAACGCAAGACATCTCAGTGAAGGACCAGTGTTCCATTATAATTCGGTATGTGGACAAACTGAAAGGCATCCAGGAAAGACTGCTAGCTGTTGTCAACTGTAAAGATCCCACAGGAAGAGGTTTCCTTGAACTTCTGCAAGGAGTACTGACAGAGAATGCCTTGGACATAACTCGGTGCATCGGTAATGCAACAGATGGAGCAGCAAATATGCAAGGAATTTACAATGGTTTTTCTACTTGGCTGAACAACGAATCACCTGGACAAGTTCATGTCTGGTGCTATAGCCACATATTAAATCTCGTGATTAGCGATGCAACTCGATCACCCATTGCTGCAGCCTCGCTCTTTTCTCTATTAAATGCGATTGCTGTATTTTTCAGGGAATCGCATAAGAGAATGGCTGTATGGGATACGATCTGTGGACAGAGCAGTGCTGGTCAACAATGGCTACAAACCATTGGAGAAACACGTTGGTGGGCGAAGGATGCAGAACTGACTAAGATATTTGGTTCATTCCAAGACGGAAAAAGTTCCATGTACGTGGATGTGATTATCTCGCTGCACACGATTGAATAATCGGAAAATATGTCATCTGATTTACGAGCAAAAGCTAGATCGTACAGAGATGCGCTTCTATCATATGAAACTATCATGACAGGATTTATTTATTTACGCATCTTTCAGTTCACATAACCTTTATCCAAATATCTACAGACAGTTGGAATGGATCTGCTGAAAGCACATCAGCTGGTGCTGGGTACTCTGGAACAGCTGGAAAAAATACAGCGGGACACTGAAGGGGTGAAAAGTAGAGTTGCTGATTTTAGTGACTGGGCAACAGAAGAACTTGCGGAGCAAATGTCCTCCCGAAATATTGTCATCCAGGAATCCTTTCCAGAGAAAAGAATACGGAAGAGAAAACGGATGCCTGGAGAAACTGCATCTGAAGAACCAATTGCCAATGCATTTAAAGACTTTGAAGTGGGTGTGCACAACCGGATATTAGTTCAGTTCAAGTTTATTAAGCGTGGCCTTGGCCATTGCTAAATCATACACATAGACATCCACAAAACAGGGTACATAACAAACATAAAACATAGGCATCAAACTGACTATTTACCTTCCATACCCCAACGGCCCTACCTGTACGGCTGGGGCGATTTAAATTTTACAAACTGATCTCCTTACAAATGCAGCTGTTAAAAACTTCACCACCATGCCTGTCAGATCCTGATTGAGATTGCTGAGCAGGGTCTCCTTCATCCTGTCATCAGACCTCCCTGGCTGATTGGACTACCAAGTATCCAAAAATGCTACCCGCTGGGGGTCATAGAGATGGCACCTGAACAAAATGTTCTCAGTGGTTTCAACCTCTAACTGGTCAAAGGAACACAGTCTCTGATGGAATGGAATCCCAGCCAATCTGCCCACCCAGAGTTGGGATGGGAGAGCGTTAAACATTGCAGCTGAAAACAGCCACTTTTCCCTGGCCGAGTAGCTCATAGCCAAATGCTGGACCAGGGCATCAATTGGGGGAGCCATCGTCAAATAACCTGATATATGGGGAGAGATTGCCACCCTGGCTCTCTCCTCCTGGAGGTTCACATCTTCCACCTACACTTTGGGTATTTTCAGATGTTACGAGATCACGCTCAACCACAGTAAATCACATTCAACCCCGCAGCGGGGTCAAGGCGCCCTGAACATCTGTTTGGTGGCCGCCAGATGTTCACCACGCTCAATACCCACACGGGGTCAATTTCAACCACGCTTCCCGGGCTCCCCGCACCAATTCCCATGGACGCATGGTCAATGAGATCCCCACCCGGGATCAACCAAACATAATGTCTGGATGGCAACCACCGCCTGGGATCAAAGGAAATGATCCCCAGGCATGGGCAATGCACGTAATGGCGCTGCCAGGCAACCATCATCAACACACTCACCGGAGGGAGATTTAAAGGGAAAAACACAGCTGGCTAACATGGCGGAATGGAGCGAGGAGGGAGGAGGAGGAAGAGAGCGGTGGCGGAGGAGAGAGCTAGGGGTGAGGAGGAGGGGGAGAGTGGGGGAGGCAGGGGCACAGGCAGTGGTGGTGGAGGGGGAGACAGCACAGGAGGGGGTGGGGGATGTGGGGGTCACGCTGAACATGGAGGTGGTGGTGGTAGGGAGAGAGCACCAGCAGCAGCCAGCACAGGATGCCCCGGGGACATCAGCTGGGCCGGTGGCGGAGGAGGCACCCCGGAAACGGGTAATGGGGAGCACGGGCAAGGGGAACAGGGGGAAAAGGGGTGGCAAAGGGGGGCAAGGGGCACGGGCAGCCACCCCCAAGGGGGATCCCAGTGAGGCTGACCCGACCTCCAACAAACCATAATCCCCCCAACCCCCTGCCTCCCGCAGACACGGAAAACGGTCCGGGCGGGCAACCCCCCCGGAGCACACCGGACCAGCCCGGCCAGAGGTGCAACAGGAAGGGTTGGAGGAGGAGGAGGGAGATAACCCAGTGTGGAGAGGAGGGAGGAAGGCATACCACAGAGGGGGCCAGTGGGGACACCAGGAGACCAGGGACTTCATTCGGATATGGGGGACCCTGGAGTACCAACTGGAGCTCGTGCTCAACCAGCGCAATGAGCAGGTCTACAGGGACATCATGCGGGACATGGAGGTGGCAGGGCACCCCCGGACAGTGGCACAGTGCCGGTCGAAGGCAAAAGAGCTGAAGAGGGGTTACAAGGCAATCCGGGACAACAACAGGAGGTCTGGCCACGGAGCCCGGACAGCCCCGTACTACGATGCCCTGGACCGCTTCCTCCACATGAAGGGGTCCATAGTGGCCCCGCGATTTGTTGGAAGCACTGTGGACCAAGGCAGGGAATGTGTGGAAGTACCCCCTCCCCTGACCGCCCCCCCGGTAGACACCAGCTCCAGGGCCCCAGACCCACAGGAAGACTGGCCTGGGTGCTCCGTAACCTACAGCCCCCCCCCAGACAGCAGCCCAGAGAGCTACATGGGCCAGGCCAGCCAGGGCAATTCAGAGACCTGAACCCACACCACACACAGCCGGGGGTCCCTGGGGGAGCACTCCCACACCGAGGGCCTGGCCTCGGACGACTCCGTGGCAGACACAGATGGTAAGTACCCGCCCCACAGGGGAGAGGCCTCATGCCCATGGGGCCAAGGTCTATTGGGGGGACTACAAGGGCCAGGGAGAGGCACAGCCTGAGACCCGGGGCCCCCACATCAGGCGGGACAGGGGCCCAGCCACAGGGCGCCCAACAGCACCCCACCACACTAATATACCCCCCCTCGCCCATAGGCCACAGATCACCACGGGACAGCCCCCAGGTGACAAAGGAGCCAGCCGCCGAGAGCCCGCCCAGCAGGCTGAGGGAGTAGGTGGGGCAGCTGTTCCTGTATGGAGGGACCGCCAGGGTTCCCCGATGGGCTACCTGGGCATGGTGAGGAGGGGGAAAGGGAAGGGGTCCATGGGGGCAGAGGGGCTGGGTCACATGTCAGCGGGACCGCGGAGCCTCTGGGCTGTATTGGCTCGGGGCCAGGGGCCCACGGCTCGCTGTAGCACAACCTCCTCTACCCACAGGGCAACCCCAGTAGGCAGCTGCCCCAGGGCCCGTGCTTCCAGCTGAGCGCATGAGGCAGCACCAGGCATGGGTCCGCAGGCGCAGGGAGGAGCAGGTGGAGGAGATAGTCCGGACCTCAGAGGAACAGGGGGAGAGGATGATTGCGACCATGGGCTGGATGGAGGCAGCCATCAAGCGGTCCCTGGAGCGGGCGGAGGAGCAGGACAGGAAGCTCCAGGCCAAGGTGCGCCTGGAGTGGTGGCGGGAGCGCAGGGAGCACAGCAGGCAGGAGGAGCTGCTCGGGGGGCTGAGGCAGGACATCAATGCCATGGTGCGGGAGCACGTGCTCAAGATGGACAGGTCCCATGACATTGGGACCTTGTTGCTCCTGCACGCTGGAACAATGTGTGCCTATGTCATGTCTGGCGGCCCCCTGGGCACCCTGTCTGCCCAGGCACCCATGGCGGGCCCCTCCGAGAACCTGCTCCCTGGTCTGCCCCCCCAGCCACCCCCACACCCTCAGGGGCCACGCATTTGCCTCCCTGTGCCCGCTGGCCTCCGGAGGGTGCAGCCGCCGGGGGGGGTGTGGGGCCTGGCCCCCCTGGCCACCCTACCAGGGCTGCCCAAACCGGAATAGGAGTCGGCCCGGGACACGTCTATCAGCACCAACAGCGTGGGGGAGGTGAGCTCTATGAGCTCAATGGCCCAGACCAGGCACGCACGGGGCTGTTCCAGGGGCTGGGGGTAGGGGTAGGAGGGGTAGAGTGGTGTAGGGGGGGGCAGAGGTGGTGGCAGGGCACAAGCGGTTATGAGGGAATGGGTGTCAATGTACACATGGGTGATATTAAAGGTGTAAATGGTAAAGTGGCTCCTGGTCCTGTATGTGGAAGACAGGGGGGTGGGGCAACCGTGGGCATGCAGGGACCGGTCAGAGGAACCCCAGGGGGTGGGCCGGAGCGGTGGGCACCCCCCTGCATGGGCACTGTCCTCCGCGCGTGCCTTGTGCGGCTGGATGCGATCTGCCAACAACAACCCCCCCCTTAGTGTTTGCAGCACCTTGGCCTTGGAGTGCTGATTAGTTGGTATGTGAGAACTATTGTGTTGTGCAGCTGTGCTGGGTCCGCACCCCACGCCGCGCTCTGTTGTGCTACAATGTTGCAGCCCATGGCCGCTTTCCCTGTCCTTGGGACCCCCGGGAGGCCCCTTGGCCCCGGAAGGTGTGTGAGGCCCCCAGAGCTCTGTGCTATTCTCCCCGGGCGGTTGGACCATGGCTGCTTGTCCATCCGTGGGGCTCCTGCTTCCCATCCCCCATGGGGCCCCCCCGTATCTGGACCTACACTGAGACCATGTCCCTCTGTGACCTGTGGCGTAGCCCTGCCGTGCAGCTGCTCCTGGGCAGGCCAGACAGCCGCTCATCCACCTTTGCGAGCCTGAGCTCTGGACTCCGCTACCTCAGCTATGAAGCGAGTGCACAAGATTACCGGCTACATGCCAAGACCCTGGGGCTGGTCCGCTTCTCTGATGGGCACGTCCCGGTGAATAGGTGTTCACATGTGCCCTGGTCCGGGTCTAAGACCATGAGTGCACTGTGGGTGTGCAGCCTGGCAGCCTTCTCACAGTGCCTTGCTGAGGGGGGCCCTGCCTTGGCCGTGTCCTACTTTGGCAGCGTTCAAGGGGCACGTGGGTACCAGCGCACACGTGTGGCCATGTATCACTGGCTTCTGGGGCTGGGGCATCTTCATTGGCCCCCTGCTGCAGCCTGCTGTGTAACGGAGCCTTCCGTGGTGGAGAAGTCGGCACTGGGGCGGGTATGGTCCCGTCCAGATGTCCAGTTGGGGCTGTCTGTGCATGACCCCTTCAAGGCTTACTACCTGATCGCCCACCACATGTCCGTGCTGGGGTACCACTGGGGCATGATCCATTGGCCCCACCTGGTTCTTCGGGCCGGGCACCCTGGGCCTGGGCCCCTAGCTGCCCCCAACAGCTGCCTGTGAGCCCCTGGGTCCCTCCCTGGCCCCCTTGTGCCCTGGGCCGTGTGGGCTTCGGGACCTGCCCGTGGGCCTGACCCTGGTGCCTGCCACCACCCTGCTGTCTCTGCCTTGCTGCCGCGATGCCTGCGTCCCTGTGTGCTGCTTCTCCAGCTGTGTAACTGGGCCCCCTCTGGGCCGCTCTTCTCCCTCATGGGTTGCTTGTGTGCCCCGGGCGTCCGGGGCCCAAGGACTGCCCCTCCCGACCTCCTTCACTGAGGTCCATACTTGGACCTGCTGTGCTGGACTGCCTCTCCTGGCTGCCATTCATTTGCCCCTCGGTGGGATGCCTTGACTGCATGTGCCTCCTGAGCCCTTCCCGGCTGGTTCGCTGTGACATATGGCCTCCCGCTGTGGCATTCACCCAAGCTGCAGGGCCCACCCTTTCCGGGACTGTGTGTTTGCTGTGGGGGTACCTGTGGGGACTGTTCTGCTGTGGAGTGGGATGTACCTGGTGGCGGTGTCCCACCCTGCCCCTGTTCCCATTCCTTCCCTTGTCCCGGTCCCACAGCCCAACCCCCCCCCAGTGCCCGGCCTGCCTTGCATGGTGTCTGGTCGCCCATGTATCCCCCTTCCCTTTCTTTACTATCCTCCGTGCCTGCGTGTGTGTGTGTGTGTGGTTGTGTGGGATTGGGCCGGCATGTGCTGGTGCTGTGGGTGACCCCGAGTCCCCGTTGTGTGTGTGTGTGTGCGTGCGTGTGTGTGCCTGCTGTGTGTGGTACCTGTGCACCTGTTCTCCCTCTCCCTCTCCCCTCCTCCCTTCCCGTTTCCCTTGTGTGGGTGTTCCCTTTAGTGCCTTTTGGCTTCATTTGCCCTCAGGCGGCCATGTCCGTGTCCCGCCCCTTCCCGGGGGATTCTTGGTGTGCTTACCACGGCTGGGAATCGGCATCATGTCTGTTGCGCTGCCCCGGTCCATGATCTGGTGGCCCGATTCCCATCTGTGGTCCCGGTCCCGTCACGTCTGTACGGGGCTTTTATTGGCCCCGGGGGGTGGTTGTTTTGTTCACCCCCACCGGGAATCCACTGTGGTGAACTGCCCACCCGTAACGTCTGAAATCACCCTTTAATTCTGCCCCCGCTACCCCTGAATAAGATAAGATCGGGGCAACCCCAACCTGGCTATATGCATCTCAACTCTCTGGACCCACTGACTCCGATAGGTGTCCTCCTGTAAGTAAGGGAATAACCCCCTCCTATTTAACTTAACAGATTTTAGCCAGATTTTGTGGGCCCTAGCCCACGCCTGGAAAGCCCAACTCCGCTGTCCAGTCTCCAATCTAATTACGGCTCCCGGTGTCACCCCTGGAGCCCTAAGCAACACCCTCAAAAAGGATGATTGAAGTTTATCCAAGTGAAGTGGGGCAAAGGGAGCCCACAATTCTGCCCCAAACAGGGCCTGGGCGGTAGGCTTGGCGTTAAAGGCCCGAAGGGCCATAGTAAACTCTATTCTCCCAGAGGACAAAAAAAATCTCCGGATGGCAAAGGCAGATTGTTTGGCCACCACCATTGCCCCTTCAATGTGCTTTTTCCAGCTCTCCGCTGACTGAAATGTTATCCCCAAATATCTGACCTCTCTTACTTGGAGTATCTGGGCTCCTTCTATACTCCAAGTATGCCAA
This sequence comes from Sphenodon punctatus, assembly GCA_003113815.1. Classification (NCBI taxonomy): domain Eukaryota; kingdom Metazoa; phylum Chordata; class Lepidosauria; order Sphenodontia; family Sphenodontidae; genus Sphenodon; species Sphenodon punctatus. The sequence goes on along the minus strand of QEPC01003911.1, from coordinate 2,505,621 downwards.
TTACCTCTCAGTGAATTGACAAAAACCATTACCTTGGATTTGGCGAGATTCAGAACAAGGGCATTCTCCATACAATAGCCGGCAAAAGCATCCAACTGCCTGCTTAGGTCCTTCCGGGTCTGCGAAAGAAGGGTTAGATCATCCGCAAACAACAAACAATCTACATAACGCGAGGCCAAATGAGGAGGAAAAAAATGGGGTAAAGCCATATGCGGGACAACATCATTAATAAATAGGTTGAAAAGTGAGGGCGCAAGAATGCAACCCTGTCTAACCCCTCGCTTTACCGGAACCTCCTCCGAAATGTGCCCCTGGGGGTCCAGCCTAACTGCCAGCTTGGAATTGGCATACAGGAGTTTTATCAAAGCCAAGAGCCTGGGCTTGAGGGATAATTTTTTCAATTTGGTCCACAAAATTGGCCTACTGACCAAATCAAATGCCATCCTGAGATCCAGGAAGGCCACATAAAATTTCCGGTTGCGGGATTTATACTTTTCGATCAGATGAAGAAGAATCAAACAGTGATCAATTGTTGATCTTCCCTGCTGAAACCCTGCTTGCTCAGGATGGATCACGTCCTGTCCCTCACACCAAGCTGTAAGCTTACCCAGGAGATGTTTGGCATACAGCTTGCTTGTAACAGCAAGCAAGATAATGGGTCTATAATTCTCTGGTAAGTTACTAATGCCCTTCTTGAAGATGGGGACCACAATAGCATGGACCCAAATGGAGGGAACCTGGCCCGAGCGATCAATAACCGTGAACAACGCAGCGAGCATAGGGACCCACCACTCCTTATATGCCTTTAAAAAGTCAATAGGGATGAGATCCCATCCTGGGGCCCTGTTACTTTTACAAGCATCGATGAGCTCACTGACCTCTCCTGGGGACACTGGTGGCCAATCTATAGTCCCCTCCACTCCAGCTGGCATTGCAGCTAGATCTGTTAATCCCATAGGTCCAGAATAGAGGTTGAAGAAATATTTAGTCCATACATGCACTGCTATAGGGGATACTGCCCTAGGAACACTAACCTCTGTGCCCGAATTCAGGCATTTCCAAAATTGGTGCGAGTTACCCCTTTGGACCGCCTCAACTATCCTTCCCCAGGAGGACTTGAAATAACTCTTTTTCTTCTCTTTAATCAAGGCCCTATATTCCTGTTTTAGGTGGAAGTAAGAAGGGGGAAGATGCCTGTCACCAGTTCGTCAGTACTCCAGATAAGATCATTTTAGCTTACCCCTAGCCTTACTACATTCCCGATCAAACCAAGCCTGACCTGGTACTCGGTGTTGTTGGTACTCAGGACCAGGCCTAGCATTAAAGAGAGCCTGGGCCTTATGGGACACTGTCTCACTGTGGATGATGACTTCATAATTCTGAGCAGAACAGATTGTATCTCTTATAGCTGTCACCGTAGGTTCTCTCATCCACCCCTCTAAATCAAGAGTAGGAGAGACTTTGGTCCACACTACCGAGCACAAAGTCTCAAGACTGGGGTCCAAATCATGATTGGTCAGACCCCTTGGGACTACTCCCCCATCCAAATTTCCCCAAGGTTCCATACGCAAAATTAGTGGTAAATGATCACTGGCTTGTTCCCTCCCCACCTCAAAACTTCTCAACCGGGGCAGAACACTAGGGGATACTAAGGCATAATCTATGACACTTGAGCCCCTGGCTCCCAAGAAGGTGAATTCTCCCGGCCAATTGCCCAAGGAAGCCTTGTTAAGGAGGCAAAGATCCAGCCCCACTCGTAACTTAGCCAGAGAAATCCCCCCTATACTAATTAAAAGGTCTTTTGATTGGTGAGGGAGTAACAGAGGATAGTCTTGTGGGGAGGCATCAGCATAATAGATCTCCAAGGCTTCATCATCCGGACCCATCCGGGCATTAAAATCACCCATTAATAAAAAATAACTATTAGGATGGAGCACCATTATGTCATCTATAAGAACCTCAAACTTATCCCAGGTCGTTGGATCATACCTAGGGGTATTGGACGGAGGAATGTAGATATTGAGTAGTATAAGGCGCTTGCCTCCCATCCATAAAATCAGGCCCAGCAAGAACGGAGGATGCTTTATAACAGAAATAATTCTGTCATAATACCGTTCGTGGATGAGGCAGGCTAGCCCCCCACAAGCGTGTCCTCGTGAAGCTATAGTCAGTCATGTTTCCTGCATGCAAAACAGATCGAATCCATCAATAAAGGCAATAAATTCAGGATCCCCAACCCTGGCCCCCCACCCTGCAATGTTCCATGAACTCACCTTACAGCCCTGGGGCTGGAGGCCATGGGATTGTCAGCATCTAGCCCCCATCTGTACTGTCCCCATCTGACCAGGTGGAGTAACCGGATATTAGATACAACTATAGAAAGTCTGAAAACAAGTTTTGTGAAAAATGGGGCATTGTATAGGGACCGGCCTGCTTGTCTCCTGTACAGTTTGGAGAGATGAAGACATCTCTGCCTCATACTGATGCACTTCTGAAGCTGAGTGAAGCACTTGTGAAGTTTGACAAGGAAGTAACCAAGGAGAAGTTGCAATTGGAGCTTATGAATTTGGCAGCTAACTGGGACAGGCTGAAAACATTGCTACCGGAGGAATACACCTTGAGGAAAGAAGAGGAGAAGGTTGAGGATACTGACATGACAGTTACAGAGAATTATGAGGAGGAGGAGTACAACGAGAAACAGTCAGTGTGCAAACGATGCCAAAACTGTGCAGTATGTGTTGACCATACTTTGGAGCAGTACAACCTGTACACTGATGCATACAAAAATATAGGTCTGGCATACAAATACCTCCTATCACTTTCAACAACTCAGGTTGCATGTGAAAGAGGTTTCTCAACACTTAAATTTATCAAGAACAGGCTAAAGAGTACTCTGAGTGCTGAGCATTGGAATCGTTTCTTTTGATGGCCATGGAAAAAGACATTCTACAACGTTTGGACCCTGATGCCATCATTAATAAAGTATCGGATACAAGTACACTGTTACACCGGGAGCTATATCTGGAACAATAATCCTTGAAAAAGAGAGCAGCATTTGTTGACATGGAGCTGAAGGAAGCACATCTCAGGGGAAGCAAAGAGCTGTGGCTAGGAAGCCCAAACATTTTCAGGAAAGCAAGACTGCCATAGAAAAGAAGCCCCTAGACACAGCCTTAAGGGAGGAGTAGCGGGGAGCCAGGGATGCCGAAAACAGTTCAACCTAATCACTTACCTGTCAGCTGGGCTGGGGAGTGGAGCTGAGGGCGGAGCCTGAGTCCTGCAGAAGGGACAAAGTATCCAGTCAGTCCACAGTCACGCCGAGGTAGCGGGGAGCAAGGGACGCCAAAAGCAGTTCAACCTAATCACTTACCTGACAGCTGGGCTGGGGAGCGGAGCTGAGGGCGGAGCTTGAGTCCTGCAGAAGAGACAAAGTATCCAGTCAGTCCACGGCCGTGCCGAGGTAGTGGGGAGCCAGGGACGCCGAAAGCAGTTCATCCTAATCACTTACCTGACAGCTGTGCTGGGGAGCGGAGCTGAGGGCGGAGCCTGAGTCCTGCAGAAGAGACAAAGTATCCAGTCAGTCCACGGCTTCGCCAGGGCAGCACACCTGGGGCAGCGCGCCGAAGGGCTATGCGCCGAAGGGCTGCACGCACAAGGGCACGCCCTTTTGCGCGTCCTTCGGTGAGTCCCAGAGCAGGAGCCTAGACTCAGTTAAGGTTCATATAAAGTGGGAGGAACTAGGGAAATATTGCTGCTCTTATACAGATTAGTTACTGCTAGGGCAGTAATAAGGGGGGGTATTAAATTGTTTGCTAGCTTATAAGCTTCGGGTTGCAATTAGTTCATGTGGGGAAAGGGCAAGGGATTCTGTCGCATCTTTTTAGTTGAAGATATAAGGGAAGCTTTCTTGGATTAAGTAGTGCTTGCTAGGGCTGAAACTCTTACGGCAGCCTTTGCTCGGAGATATTAGTTAAGGGTGGGGACGGGCTCAGAGAGAGATAAAATTTATTAAGAGGTGGAAGTTAGATTATGCCCCTGCAATGACTAGGAAGCGACGACGTCAGAGCCCTCCCATCCCTGCTGACCAGCTGCCCCAGATATCCCAAGCCAAACAAATGAAGATGGACAATTTTTTATTGCCCTCTCAAAAATTACAGGAGTCTGAGGAAATGCCGCCACTTGAATTTTCAGTTTTGAGCCATGAAGTCACGCAGGCTAGCTCCTTTTTGACTTCCTTTGGTAGTAAGGGACACTCTTCCCCAAAGGCACTTCATCAAGGGAAAGACCAGGGGGATTCATCTTTGGCCCGCCTTTTGGGGAATCAGTGTTTTATGGTGGCAGATTTAGTCAAGAAATTATTGCTCAGAGTGGAGGGGAGTATAAGTCATCTTGTCACACATCAAACTGCCTTTGATCAGATAGTGGTGGCCTTGGATGAATTAAAAGCAGATCATTTGGGACGGGAAGTACAGATAATGCTGGCAAAGCAGAGCATAGTTGACCAGAGGGGTGGTAAGGATATTGAAGTTCAACAGTACCCCCAAGTTGAGAACCAAATAAAAGAGAAGGAAAGACCTTATCACCCTTCTAAAGATAAATTGCCTACTTATGTTGTTAACGATTTAGCATTAGCATTTAGAATACATCCCTTGCCTAATGGATCTTTTCCAAATTGGAGTACAAAATATGATATTCAGACTCATTTATCAACCATACTCCAGGTTAAGATCCCTTGGGGACATATAGGATCATATCAAATACTGCCAGGACCTACAGACCTACAGAGGCTAGTTATAAACTTTAATTCGTGCCAATTGGTGGAGCATATAAAGGCACAAACTCAGATTTTTTTACTCTTGGGGCTTTATTTTGGGGGATGTTTGTAGGGATGTGGGAGATGCAGTCCCACTTGTAATTACACATAGGAACAAATTTCAAGCCCCTAGTAGGCCTCAAAGTGTTGTAAAAGGAAAAAAGGAGGAAAGTAATACAAGAATGGATGTTACCCAAGAGAGTAAATTGTCAATACAAGATAGGCTTCCAGGGATAGCTATGACTAATCAGCAGAAGGATACGAAATTTAGACACCCCGAGGATAAGATTGTAGAGGAGAGAGAAGAGATTAGTGCTAAAAAGTATTCTGTGAAGTCAGATATGATGGATATTGTCTTGTCTCCATTAGGGAAATTTTTGATTCCTTTACAAACGCATGACTTGGACCCTGAGTTCTTATCTCAGAGTTTTCAGCAAAAACATGACATTGTAGATAACGCAGGTCCTTCCAAATGACCTGTTGTTTGCCATGACAATATTCTAAATATTTGTGCCTGGAATTCTGCAGGGTAGACAAGACTTTTGCAGGAGGAAGATTTTTTACCTTACTTGAACCAGTACCATATTATTTGTCTACAAGAAACTTGGGAAGTTTTGCCTTTGAGTGTACCAAACTATATGGTTTTCTCCATAGAGGCCAATTCCTTCTCGAGAGGGGAAAGACCAAGGGGAGGCTTGGCCTGCTTGGTGACTTCTAGTTTGGCCCAGCATGCCCATAGTATTTTTTCTTTTCCTCCGGTGGCTCATGGGATAATTCTGAAGATAGGGCAGGAGGAATATATGATTATAAATGGGTACATTCCTCCTTATAACTCAGGATATTATAGGGAGAGTGTATGGGAAAAGTTACAGGAAGCCATGGAGGACCTGCAGGATAGGTTTCCCAAGACAAATTTCATAGTAGTAGGGGGAGGGAGAGAAAGATCTACCACTGGGCTATAAATGCGAATCCAATAGCCCAGGTATTTTCTTACAAATACCTAGGGATTTTGTTCCATTCTTCTCTTAGTTGGTCCTCCCATACAGAGATGGCTATTAGTAGAACCAAGGCCCCGATGGCTGCTATCTCTCGACTTTTCAAGCACAAAGGTCATGGTAGTCTGGGGTTTGTTCTTCAAATAGTGGAGGTCAAAGTCCATGCTCAACTCTTGTATGGGGGGGCTTTATGGGCTGTGGCAGTTCCTTCGGTCCTGAATACTGTGCAGCTCAAAGCCATTAAAATGCTTTTCCCGGTCCCTAACGGGACTCCGTCGGCGGCATTGAGAGTCGAGTTCGGACAGATCGCCTGGGGTTGGGTTAACTGGAAACAGGCCGCCCATTTGTGGCTGCGTCTTTACCACGACGCTCACTTAGGGCTCTTGGCCCTCTTATCCCAGGACTCTTTTGTTTCTTCTTGGATGAAGCTTTTGATCAGCCAATTGGCAGTGTGTGGGCTCCCGGTGGATCGCCTGAAAAACATCCCATTGGGCCAAGCGCGTAGGGAGGTGGATAGTAGATTCACCGACATTGCACGTCAGGAGGATTGGGCAGAGGTGGGTTCGTTTGCTTTTTTGGCTCACTATAAGCCCATTATGCCATGGGCCGGTATGAGGGCAGCCTACCTATCTGCCTTACTCTCAAAGAGGCACTTAGCTTTTCTTTTTGGGGCCCGTTTAAATGTGCTCCCTACTTGTGTACTGGAGGGGTGCTATGCTGGTACCCCATTTAGTTCCAGACTGTGTCCTTTTGACTTTGGTGAAGTAGAATCAGTTGCCCATATATTATTTACATGTCATCTATATGACGTCCCTCGTACCCAACTATTGGACACATATATTCAAAGCTTTCCTGGTAGGACTTTCTCCGAATTACTATGTATCTTTCTTTCTGACAACGACACGCCCCGCTTGAGGGCTGTGTCAGTCTTTTTGGTTCAAGCATTTGACTACCGACACCGTTTTCTCCATTGTTGACCTTTGGTTTCTGGTGCTGTGGTCCCTTCTGAGGATGCGGGTGCGGCTATGACTTGATCCTTTATGCTTTGCTATATTATCTTAGTTTATTTTGTTAGATTGTGGTTTTATAGTGCTTGTGGTTTTGTACTTTTGCATTTGTTGTGTATTACCTATTTTTGTTGTTGTACTCATTTGCAAGGACCAAATGGTCACGCAATAAAATAAAATTGAATTGAATAGTAGTAGGGGATTACAATGCCCGAATAGGACCTGATAATTGGAGCTTGAATGAACATGGTATTGTTCTCCATTCACCTGGAGGTGTAGGGTTGTATAATAGTACATCCAGAGACCAAATAGTGAATAAGGCGGGTGTACAGTATATCTCCAAGGAAGAGGGGGTCCTAATGTCCATCCCATCAGGGAATCAGGGTAAGGAAGCAGGGAGATCCCCGGTTCAGTCCCAGTAGGGTTTTCAGCTGGATTCTGGTAGTTTGGTCAAGGCTCTTTCAAACGACCGGCTTGAAAAAAGACAGGAGAAAGGATTTAGGGGTGATGTTTCTCCAGACAATACCCAGGGTAAATTGGAACATGAATTGGAAAAATTGGGTGGTGAAAGGGGGAAAGACAAAGATGTAAGTCATGGCCCGGGGTCAAAAGGTGTGGGAAATACAACTAGGCAACAATCCCAATCTCGGTTGCTTCCGAGGGTTTTCTCATTTAAGGATAGGGCCAGGGAAAAATCCCTTGAAAGGAGGAAAGCTGGTTTAGCTCCTGTTGGGAAAAGAGTCTGATATCAACTAAAGCACCCCTCTGCGTTAAAACTTTTATAATGGAATGTGGCTGGAATTCAAATAAAGTATACTGAAGTTGAATTCCTGAATTTCTTGCAAGATTATGATGTGATCTGTTTGCAGGAGATATGGGCAAAAGTTCCTGAGAATTTGATTTTTGAGGGATTTACTCATTGGGCTATATCAGCTCTTGCTGTGTCTGGGAAGAAAGGGAGACCTGTGGGTGGGCTTTCCATGTTGTTAAGGAAATCATTGGATCTGAAGTTCCTACATTTAACAGAGGAAGGGGCCAACGTTCAAATGGTAAGGTTTCTAGTTGACCATACTCTAGGATTGTTAATTTACAATATGTATATACCACCAGGGCCACGAGCCCCTATTATTTGGGAAGAGTTTGAACTCTTCGCTAAAAATTGAGAGATTTTCCCGAGCGACGACTATCTAATTCTCGGTGATTTAAATGCTAGGATTGGGCCAAATGTGGAGCAAATTTTGAGTGCTTTGGGCCTTTGCCCTATCTCTGACGAGTGCTTGGATTGGAACGCAGATAGGATTTCACAAGATACAGTTATAAATAAGCAAGGGAAGATTATGTACAAATTTAGTCTGGAACACTCTCTCTGCATCCTAAATGGGAATGTAAGTGGAGACTATCAGGGTGCATTTACTTTTGTTAATACAAATGGGGCTAGTGTAATAGATTACGGTATCATCTCCCCTTCTCAAATTGAAAATATAAGGGATTTTAGAGTGATTCCCAGAACTGAAAGTGATCACTTCCCTCTCTCGTTAATCCTGCAAATTTTGCCGCTTCAAAATGATTGTTGCCCACAGGTTAGATCGGATGAGATTTATGGTGGGAGTTTGGTAAGACAATATTGGACTCCAAAGCTAGAAACTGAACTATTATGCTGCCTAAATTCGGATCTCATGGTTTCGTTGAGGACTGACTTGCTGGCTGCTGGGGATATAAGAAGGGGCTTCACGATTTTGGAGGAGATATCAAAGTATTTGCTCCCCTGGGTAACCAAGAGTGGATCTTTGAGACAAAGTCCCTTCTCGCAGTTCTACTGGTGGGATAGGGAATGCGAGGAAAAAAGGAAGGAAGGATCTTCGGAGGCTAGCAAGACATCTTACTGGGGAAGATATTGGGGGACAGATAAGGAAATTTAGTTGTGCTAGAGCCCAGTACAAAGCATTTATCAGGGAAAGAAAACAGGCCTTTGCAGTTAAGTGCTGGGGAGATCTTATAAAAGCACTAAAAAACAACGAGGCAAGGGTCTTTTGGAAGTTGATCAATAACTTCTTAAAGAAAACTCCAACGACTAGAATAGATCCCCTGATTCCAGCAGATGCTTGGACAAAGCATTTTTTAAAAATGTTCAATGCCTGCTTGCCTGCAGAAAGTCATCTGTCAAGTGTGGTAATGAATGGGTTTCCAGATTGGAAGAAGGTTACTGCAGGGGAGGTTGAGGAGGCCATATCCTTGTTAAAAAGGGGGAAGGCACCTGGTGGAGATTTTCTCCCCCCCCCAGAATTATTTAAACAAAATTCCAGCTGGTGGAGTGAAGCTCTAGCCCATCTTTTCTCTCTTATAAATGATGCAGCAGAGGTTCCTAATTATTGGAAGGAGAGTGTAGTCATCCCAATTTATAAAAAAGGAAGAAGAGATGAGTTGCGAAATTATAGACCGATAAGTTTAATATCAGTTGTTTCCAAAATCTATTCCAGGCTCCTTTTGACTTGCTTAAATGATTGGATCGCGGAGTATGATCTGCTTGCGGAGGAACAAACTGGTTTTAGAGCAGATAGATCCACAGTGGATCATTGCTTCATGCTGAATCACTTGGTTGGTCAATGTAAACAAAAGGGGCTTGATCTTTTCGCCGTTTTTATAGATCTGTCAGCGGCTTTTGATCTCATTGATAGAAACAAATTGTGGGAAAAGTTATATCAGTTAAATATGGATCCCCGTCTCCTGAAATTGATCCAATCATTATATACGGGGCCCAGCTTACAGATCAGGTTAGGAAGGAGGGGTGCATTGACGGAAAAATTTTTAACTTCAAGAGGAGTAAGGCAGGGGTGCCTTTTGGCCCCTGTCCTCTTTAATCTTTACGTCAATCATTTGATAGTAGTCCATCGGGATAAGGGAGCTTATTTGGCACCCAAGATTGCAGGTCAGAGGGTGTCATTATTAATCTACGCTGATGACACGGTGATGCTATCTACAGCTAGACTTGGCCTAAAAAGATTATTATCAGATTTTGGTAGGGAATGTATAAATCAAGGGCTGCGGATAAATTATCAAAAAACAAAGATCTTAGTGTTCACAAAAAAATACAAACAAATGTCTTGGGCCTTAAATGGAGTCTGAATTGAACAGGTCCGTTATTTTAGGTACCTGGGGGTAATCTTTTCCCATAACGGCTCTTGGAAGCCACATATTGAAGCAGTGAAGCAGGAGGCTGATGCTAGCTCAAGGATGGTGGGAAAAAATCTATTTTGGTAAAGGGGGTCGCCTCTTTGCTCTGACTTTAAAGGTTTTCAAAAGGAAGATATTGGCAAAGATTACTTATGGGGCTCAGGTGTGGGGGTTTTCCCCAAAAATCTCTGAAATTCTGGAACCCTTACAAACCAAATGTTTGAAAAAATTGTTGGGGGTCCCAATGGGTGTTCCATCTGCACTGGTGAGGTTGGAAACAGGTTCCCCAACTTTGGAAGCTCATTTAATGAAAAGTGTTTTAGTTTACGCAATGAAGTTGAGTTCTAGACCTAGGGATTTGTTGATTTATAAAACGTGGGAAGTGGAAAAGGCATCCATGACTTCCCCATGGATGAAACATCTTAATAGCCAGTTAAATATGTTAGGTTTATCTCTGCTTTACCTAACACAGCTTTCATTGAAAATAAGTAAAAATATGATTAAAGAAAGAATTTCTGACATGGGATTGCAGGTGGAAAGGTCGAAGGGGCTATCTGTAAAGACGGCTCCGGCTTATGGACTGCTTATCCCTCCGAAGGAGGGTTGTTTGTATTTATCTGAAGTCCAGGAGTATCAATTGAGAAGAGCCTTTACAACTCTACGTTTTCATTGTTTTGAATCTGCAGTAACATTGGGGAGGTATAGGGGAATTCCCCTCGAACAAAGGAGATGTATTTGTGGCTCAGGGAAGGTGGAGGATTTAGCACATTATCTCCTGGCTTGTCCCTTATATGATAGGCAAAGACAAGAAATGTGGGATGAGATAGGGTTTACCCCTCCCTGGCAGTTGGAAAAATGTTTAAGTTTTTGTTTGTCAGATAATTCTACTCATGTTACAAAAACGGTGGCCAAATATGACTTTAGAGCTTCTTTAGTAAGGAAAAAAATTATTAATGGTTTGGCTGAAAGTCTGGGGTGATGCGAGTTTGGAAAACATACGAGATTGGGCCCTGGGCAAATTTTTTCATGAGAATGTTGGATGTTGGATTCTTGGTGAGTCTTGCAAATGTTATGAAATTATGGTATTAGTTCCAAAGGTGTATACCAACTGTGTAAAAGTACGGGTATAATCATCTCATAAGGAAGGAAAGGATGAACATAAAGAGTCATAGTTCAGGGGCCAAGCATTGCCACTGTAAAACCCGAGAAGGGTAAGGCTGTTGGAAATTTATTGTTATATTGTGTTTTAGCATATTTATTATTATTTTAATTGGAAAATTTTTGGTTTTGATTTTGATTTTAAAGACCTTATCTTAAATTTAGTAATGTATTTTGACAGTTGGCTTATTACATATATTTGTATTATTATTGGGGGGATTGGTTTAGCCATGATGTCAAGATGTCGGTTTTATGGCTTTGTAAATTTGTTATGGCCAAAGGATAAACAATAAAATTACTTCTACTCAAAAAAAAAGAAAAAAAAAAAGAATAAGGCGAGGTTAAAGTATGCTGCTATGATTAGAGACCTGTCTCTTATAGTTTTGAATGGCTCGGGCTTCTCGGATCAAGACGGGGAATTTACCCACATTGGGCCACATGGGGCCTCTGTAATAGACCTTGTAGCAGTGTCTCAAAATACATTGCCTAAGGTTAAGGATTTTCAAGTGGGACTAAATGCCCTAAGTGATCATCAGCCAATAGTATTCAGGCTAGATCAGAACTTAAGCAAGATATCTATGAGAGAGGATAGTGAAAATTCTCATTTGAAAGTTTTTCCCCAACGTAAGTGGGGAAGTTCTTTGGTCAAAGAATTTGAGGAGCTATTAAGAAATCAGGATGTTGCAAGTCTTCAGGACAATATATTGAGCCTTGAGGGAGAAGAGACTAGTATGAATAACTACGATATGTTGATGAGATTGATACAGGACCGTCTATTTAGCTATAAAAAGAAAAATATGAAGGACCAACCAAGGACAGTAGGTAAGCCATGGTTTGACCAAGAATGTCGGGCGCCTAAAATCAAGATAGCCAAATTATATGCATTGTATCGTAGGGATCATGCAAGAGAGCAATTGCAAGCTTTCTATGGGCAAAAGAAAATATATGCTGAATTGATAAGAGAGAAAAAAAAGAGCATATTGGAAAGAAGGCTGGAATAAAATGCAGGTAGCAGCTGAAAGCAAGGATTATGGGACCTTCTGGAAATGCTTAAATGGTGCACTAGGTAAGATCCCCTCTCGGGAAGTGTACGTAGTCACGACAGAAACGTGGGAACAGTATTTCCAGAGTATCTTTAACATTGTAGAAACCCAGGAGAGTTAACAGGAGATAGATTTAATAGATAGCCCTGAATGGTCTAACTTGACTCAAGAAGAAGTAGCGAGCTATATAAGTACAACTAAAAGTAATAAAGCCCTGGGTGTGGATTGTATACAGATAGAATGTATAAGAGCTAATTTAGACTGGTGGGTGCCAATGCTAGTGGCCCTATTTAATTCCATTAACGTAACAGAGAAAATGCCAGCAACATGGGGAACAGCAGTTGTTAGAGGTGGGACCCCGGGGCAATTACCGGATATCGGATTTACCGGTTTTCCGGTTCTCAAAGAACCGGATTCTCGGATTAAATCCGGTATCCGGTACCGGTTTTATTCCATTGATTTCAATGGGGCACTGTGTCCCCATTGAAATCAATGGAATACAATTCCTCCCCC
>QEPC01003911.1:2384195-2424056 GCA_003113815.1 Sphenodon punctatus | reverse complement strand
TATTTCATTGGTTTCAATGGGGACACAGCACCCCATTGAAACCAATGAAATAAATCCGGTACCGGCATACCGGATTTAATCCGGGAATCCGGTTTTCGTAGAACCGGTAACCGGTAAATCCGGTAGCCGGTAATGGGCCCGGGGTCCCACCACTACTGCCCTACTACACCTGCAACATGCATAAGAAATGTTAAAGCAGAGTTAAAGTGGAGTCAGCATCATGTCTGTTTTTACCTATGGTTAAACAGCCTCCCCACCCCCATGTTTAGAAGAGTTTGTGTCATCAGCCACCTGCCTTTTGCTGAATCATTCATTTGCAGTAATATGCATAAAGCAGTCTCTGCATGAAGCAACTGCTACTGTTAATAAGTGCTACGTGTGTTGGGTGTAGCTACCAAGACCAGAAGTCATCCTCCATCTAGGAAAGCAGGGCAATTGTTGCACTGCAAAGATGAGGCTGGGGTGAAATCCTGGTGCCAGGGTCAGTTTAATGGATGTGGAAGCCCCACACTAAGCCATGCTTTGCAGACTCCATATAAGCTATTTACATCCCAAATCCTCCACAAAAGGGAGGCTAGAATTTAATCAAGGGATGCTGGAGAATCCAGTGTTCTTAGACAAGCACCTCCCCACCCACTACCCACCAGCTCCCCACTCATTATGCATGTTGCAGGGCTTCATAGGGCACCAATGGTGCCCTGCAACATGCATGATGGGTGGGCAATGGGTGGGGAGGTGCTTGTCTTAAACATCCATAGAAGAGAATTGGGAGAAGGAATGGGGGCAGGCCAGGGGTGAAAAACAAGGGCAACGTGGATATTATCAGGGGGGGTTGAGAAGGGAATTGAAGATCGAGAAAATATTAAGGAGATGGCAGGAGTGAGATCAACCAGGGTGAAGAAGCAGTCTTGTTAGCAAGGGACAGGATGAACCTGTAGTGACTACAGGTAACTAGAAAGTTAATGGAATTCCCACCAGAGGTGTTTGTCAGCAGGAGAGGAGGTAGCAGACGGTGGAGGTAAGCCAGGACTAGGATCTGATAGGGCAAACAGGGCAGTTGGAGAGAGGGACAAGGGAATCTAGGGTGGAGGAAAGGGCTGGAACAAGGCAGAGGGAAGAGGAGACAAATGAAAGAAGAGGGCACAGGGAGAGAGAGAGAGTAGGCAAAGTCTTGAGGGTTGCCAGATTGGGGGTCACAGTAGGAGTTAGAGGGAGGGGGAATGGGAGATGTGGAACCAGGCAAAGTGATGGTTGGAGACGACATCAAAGGAGAGGTCAGAAAAGGAAGAGTTTTGGAAAAGATTAGGTCAAGAGAATGACCATCGTGGTGCTAAGAGGTGGAACACAAAGGAATTGGCTGGAGAGAGGAAGCAGAAAGTAGCAGATAGACCTGAAGCACAAACAGGTGCTCTCATTCTGTTGGGAAATACCAACCTTTCGGAAGCAAGGAGAAAATCTACCAACATTTTCAACATTTTTTGTGATTTTCTGCTATTTCCCACTGTTTCGGGAATTTCTGGTAATTTCCAGTATTACCAATAATACCACAAATTACTGAAAATATCAATGCCAGAAATTACTGGAAATTAGGTAGAAAATAGCAGAAAATCATGGAAAATGAAATGGTAGAATATAGCAGAAAATCATGCAAAATGTTTTAAATGTTGGTAGATTTCTTCCTTGAATGAATGAAGGCAAAAGAGTTGTTTCCGTTGGAAACAGCAGTCACAGAGATTTTTCGATTCAGCTCTAGTAGTAGAGTCAAGGCAGGGAGATGTCAACATGAATGTTGAAGTCCTAGAGGATGAAGGTGGGAATGTTGTCAGAGAGAAAGAAAGTAAGCAAGCCAAGCGTTGAAGTCAGTGAGGAAACCTATTAGCAATCTGGCATCAGTGGAGCCAACATGTCACCTGATGTGATTTCACACAGGAATCAACCACAATCTCTGGGTGCTGTTGTGCTAGGATTAGGTTATATTTTATTTTATTTCATTTATTTATTTATATTAAAATTTATATGCCACCCCATTCTGCCTCAGGCATCTCGGGGTGGCTAACAACATTTTAAAATGTATTTTAAAAAAACATAGCAATAAAGCTACAATTGAAAACAACCTAAAATCCCCAAACAAACAACTCATACCCACCCTAACCCAACCCACCCACCCCATCTCCCTCGGTAAAGGCCCGTCAGAACAGCCAGGTCTTACACTGTCTGTGGAAAGAGGGGAGGTCGGTGGCGGACCTCCAATGGGAGGGAGTTCCACAGCCACGGCACAGCCATAGAGAATGCCCTCCTCATGGTTGACACCTGGGAAACCCGGGGGACCCCGAGGAGGGCGCCCCCAGCTGACCGCAGAGGCCGATCCAGGACTCTGAGGGTGAGGTGGTCCTGCAGGTAGGTGGGGCCAAAGCCATTTAGGGCTTTAAAGGTCAACACCAACACCTTGAATTGGGCCCAGAAGACTATCGGCAGCCAGTGCAGAGAGCGAAACACTGGTGTAATGTGCTCGCGTCGGCCCATCCCAGTCAGGAGATGGGTCGCCGCATTATGCACCAGTTGCAGTCTCTGAACCAGCACCAAGGGTAGCCCCTCGTAGAGTGCGTTACAGTAGTCTAGTCTCGAGGTAATAAAAGCATGGACGATTGTGGCCAGATCTGAGTCTGAGACATACGGCCTCGGCTAACATACCTGATATAACAGGCGAAATTCCCCCTTCGCCACAGCCACCACCTGAATATCCAGGTGGAGCTGTGGGTCCAGGAGCACCCCCAGACTCTGGACCTGAGAAACCAGGGGAGGACAGACCCCATCAATGATGGGGGGCATCACTCCCTCGGCTTTCCCCACAACCATCACCTCTGGTCTTCTCAGGATTTAATTTCAGGAGGCTTGCGCTCATCCAATCCCCCACAGCTGACAAACACCGGGTAAGCACCGAGACTGCTGGATCTGGGTCAGATGAAAATGAGAGATATAGCTGGGTGTCATCATCATATTGATGACGTTTCACCCCAAACTCCCTGACAATCTTCCCCAAAGGCTGCATTGAACAAGAGAGGAGATAGAATGGAACCTTGCGGAACCCCACACGTGAGGCCCCAGGGAGAAGATGAAAACTCACCCAGCACCACACATTGGGTTCTCTCAGCCAGGAAAGAGTGGAACCATTCAAGAACAATCCCACTAAGCCCTGTCCAGTCCCATAGCTGAGTCACCAACAACTCATGATCAACAGTATCAAAAGCAGCCAAGAGATCTAACAGGATCAACAGCGTCGAGTGACCCTGGTCCAACTCACGGGAGAGGTTGTTGACCAAGGCCACAAGCGCAGTCTCCATGCCATAACCCGGACAAAAGCCGGACTGTGAGGGATCAAGAAAATTGACCTGGTCCAAATGCTCCTGAAGCTGTCGAGACACCACCCATTCAATAATCTTCCCTAAAAGGGGAAGATTAGAGACCAGACGATAGCTGGCCAGGACACCAATGTCCAATGATGATTTCTTGAGCCTCCTTGAGGCAGTCCGGGACCCTGCCCTCCCCAAGGGAGGCGTTGACTATCCCCGTCAGCACTGGCCTTAATGTCTCCTGGCTAGCCTTAACCAGCCAGGATGGGCATGGATCTAATTCACAATAAGTGACTCAAACAGTCTCAAACGGTTATGCCTAAATAAACCAGCAGCATCTTTCTCAAGCTGATTTGTTCCGGTGATAAATTTAGCACTAGTGTCAGCCTTTACACCTGCTGCAAGCGACAGCTTCAACCTTTTGCTGCTTTCTGCCAGGCGAACCACCTGAGTACCAATCACGGAAAGTCCAAAGTATTGGTCTTTTCTTCCAAATACAAACCACAGGTTTGGTCAGTGGAGGGCTTCCCGTTACAACAGGTCCAGGTGTTTCGATATCTGGGGATCTTGTTTCACAGGTCAGGTTCCTGGCAGGAGCACATTAACAGAGCCCTTAAAAAGGTTTCTGCCCCTGCCCAGTCTATAAGTAGGCTTTTTGCAAAGCAGGGTAGGATGGCGGTTCTCCCAGCTCTCCAGGTGTATAACACTAAGGCCAGGGCCCAACTTCTATATGGTGCTGAGTTGTGGGCCCCCTTTCTTCCTTGATCAGTAGATGGGGTGCAAGCTAAGTTTCTGCGAAAGCTGCTGGGAACTTCACGAGGCACCCCCTTAGCGGCCATACGATCTGAGCTGGGTCAAAAACCCTGGTCCCAGGTTGCCAGGGAGGCTGCTTTGAAGTTTTGGCTCAGATTGCATTTTGAGCAGGGTCCACTTCTACTAAAGGGTGTTATGGAGGATCCCTTTGAGGACCCGTGGTCCTCTAAGGTTGTGGTACAACTAAAAGAGATGGGCATCTCCCCCGAATACCTCCAGCATAAGTCTCCTTTCTCTCTCAGAAAGGAGGTGCTTTCCCACTGCGGGGACATAGGATACCAGCTGGAGGTTGAGAAAATTAGATTGTCCCCTCATATGCAGGACTACTTGATGCTTATCCCGGAGATGGGGCAGGTTGCTGTCTATCTGACTGCACCCATCTCGGGCAGGGCAAAACAATTGCTTTGCAGTGCCCATTTCGACAGTTTCCCATCTAGTGTTTTAGAGGAACGAATACTGGGGGTGCCTTGTTGAGCGTTTATGCCCATTTGATAAATTGGAGGGTGGAGTCGGTGGAGCATATAATGTTCAGATGCCATCTTTATGATGGCCCATGACAGGAATTTCTGAGTCTTCTACTAGAGAAGTACCCAGGTAGAACCAACCATGCTCTCTTAGCATTAGCTCTTAACAGTACAAACCCTATGTTAATTAAGAACACAGCTGCATTCTTGTTGCAGGCAGTCCATTTCAGGAAGTTGTTTTTAAGTTCCTCAGCATTGCCAGTGGCAACGGGAGTGGCTGATTATGTCTAATATTGACGAACAGGACGTTCCGATTCCCTTGGACTTACCAATAGTAACAATAAGACTGTTAGCTTTCTTTGATATTATTGTATGAGTTTTTGTATTATTTTATATGACGCAATGACCTTGGATCACACAATAAAGCATTTGATTTGATTTACTCCTGCTGCAAGTCCCACTGAGATAAATGGGGCTCGCACTGATATAAAGAATAAGGTTGCTTTTACACGAGTGGGTTGCAGTTGCACGACCCGGTCGTGTGATTTTTCAAATCCATTCCAAAAATGGATGTGATCACGCACATTAATGGCAGTCGCACGTTGTTTGCCGATCATGAATTAAATACCTCAGTGTCAATGTCAAGCAACTTCAGGATGATGCCTGTTGTTTAATTCCTATGCACATGCAGCACGTAATATTAATTTGACCTTGTAACAGTCTACTGAGCGCTTCTCTCTATTGGACTCCTTCACTCTCCACCTATCCCATATCAGTCCATTGACTGATATAGGAGAGTTCCCTAAGAGGACAGCATTTTGTAAATAAGGTATAAACTTCTCTCTCAACCTACACCAGCACTTACATAAACTCCAGAAGTTTTAGACACTTGCTGTTTCTAATTGTAGTTTGAATTGACCAGAGGCTTCTAGGGCTGGAGGAAACTCCTCATACTTTCCAGTCAACACCAAATTACAAATTATCTAGAATGGCCATGACTGTTCACAGTTACTCAGGGGTGTAGCTATCATAGGTGCAGCTGCACTGGGGTCCACACACATGTAGACTGCATATGCACACTAAAGTGGAGTGTCCCAATGGGGCCCCTTCCATCTTTTGCACCAAAGCCATTCCCACCTAGCTACACTTCTGCAGTTACTTCAAGAAAATCTTTTCTTGAGTAAGAGGCACAATAAACACCTAAACCTGGCTTGTAATGATGACAATTTCATTTTAGTTGCAGTGTTTGCACTACTTCGTCAGTTTATCAGGACAGTTCTCTAGTAGGCATCAAACAAAATGAAACAGCTAGAAAAAAGGGATGTTAAGCTTCTTAGAAACAATCTGAATCCTGGGTGTGATATATGTGGGTGTTTGGCACGTCTTCAGCACTGCAGGTTTTTTTAGCACTTGCATTTTCATTCTGCATTCTGTCTACAATTTAAAAAAAAGTGGAAAGGGATTATTGTGCTAAGATAAAAAAAAAACTTTCCAAAAAACTGGGGCAAGCCAAGGTTTCTACCTGGTGTAAAGTCATGTTCACATGATAAAATCTTGTCATTCTGCTGGTGAATCATTCACAACCCTGGTGGGACCAGCCAAGACAAAACAGGGCCTTTGGCATCTTCTAGCCAGGCCTCAGTGATACATGCCAGGTCCAGGTGACGCTCAGTGAGGGAATCAGCTATATTCACTACAGACTTGGCACTGGCCATCCAAATTCCCAAGCTGGGGGACTATAAACTGCCTGTTCCCCCTTGACTATTTAAGATATTCTCACAATAGACTCCACAGTGATCTGCTAAAGGCATCTACCTCTCCCCTCCCATTAGTCATCACTCTGGTGACTATACTAAAATTTGCAGACTCAGTTTCCTCAGTCGCTCCAGATGTCTTCCCTGTTCTTGGAACCATCTTCCATTAACACAGACCCTGTGTAAAACCCTTTGGGTATGGACCTGTCTCCAATGTAATGATTGATCTATGCCAGGTATATTGCTGGTGCTATATAAATACTTACTACTACTACTACTTATTATTATTATTATTATTATTAACAAACATTTATATAGCACCAGCAGTGTACCTGGCACTTTACAAAGTAATAAAACAGGCATGGGGGGGCAGCAAGTGAGATGGGGCGAAGGCGCTTAGGGGAACAGGGAAGGCGTGGAAGGGTGAGAGAAGGGACAGAGGAGGAGCGGAGTGCACGGGCTGGAGTACCGAGGGAAATTAGCGCAGAGAGGTACGGGGGAGCGAGGTTGTGAAGAGCTTTATAGGTGAAGACTAGGAGCTTGTGCAGGGCTCCTGGTTCTGCAGGGCTGTCTGGTTCCCCTTGAAGTGTTTTCTCCTCCCTCTATCCTCCTCTTTTAAACTGTTTTTAAATAGATTTGTATTCTAAATGGATTTTATATTGTTTTATTATTATGTTGTAAAGTGCTCCGAGTGCCATTTTGGCAGGGGAGCGCTACAGAAATAAATGTATTTATTATTATTATATAGGAAATCACAAGATATTTCTCACTTACAGCAAGCCCATTCCATGCTAAACACTCACACTGCATTCACACTTTACGGTGGCATGGCAGCAGCACTCCTGCGAGCGAAAGACGCGGTGGGGGAAGGAGGCAGAGGCCGACATAACGTCTGGTGTGAACGGGGTTTTGCCGCGACAACACTCGCGAATGACAGGGCTCAAAATCCAGCCCTGTCATTGGCGAGCGTTGTCGTGGCAAAACCCCCTTCGCACTGGACGTTATGCCAGCCTCTGCCTCCTTTCCCCGCTGCGTCTTTGGCTTGCGAGAGTGCCGCAGCCGCACCGCCGTAATGTGTGAATGCAGTATCAGTAATCCAACCAGCCTCACTAAAGTGGAGAACATTCACCTCCCACCTGTAGTCCAACTCTTCACGCCCTCAGACTGCTCACTGATGCTCCTTCTACTATCCTGTCAGTTAGGATGCCCTTCTCTCCTGTAATTAAACCAAGCACATGCACCCGCGACTTCTCAACTTCATGAGTATTTCGCTCTTCCTTGTCTCCCCTCTCTCATTCATCCTAGAACGCAAGCCCGCTGGGGAAGACACCTGTCTCTAATGAATCATTGCCTGGCTGCAGGCACATATGCTGGCACTATATAAATAATTAATAGCAGTCTTAGGCCACCATAAAAATCACATGCACTAGCAGCCCTTTACTGACCCCAGTGCACTTCTGTTTGCACTGTTGCTTTTAGGATTGTAGTCCTCATCCATATTTATATGCCTCAATGGCAGCATAGCTGCTTGAAAGTCCAGGCCCGATTGTTGGCTCTCCCCTGTTTTGAAAATCTGGTGTGTCACTGAAAAAGCCATTTCAGTGTCCCAGACAACCTGGAAACAAAATATATCTTCACTCATTAGGCCAAGAAAGCTCTAGTTAAGAAGAGGATGTGATTACTGGAAAGGCTTTTTATAATGACTATTTTTCTGTAAACCAAGTGACAATAAGTGGCAATATTTTAAAATTTGTCGGCATGCAGTCTTTCATTTTTACTGTAAAAAAAGATACATTTTGTTTTCAGATTATATTTTTCCAACTATAGAACAGACTAGTGAACTATGATCTTGGATAAATAGATTTGCAGCATATTATTAAACTGAGGAACAAGGACACCTGCTGAGAGGAAAATCGAAGCATCTCAAAAAACGTAAGTCTTCCATAGGCATGAAGTGGGACTCAAAAGGTTTCTTCTCTTCTCATTTATTCAGAACCCCGTGATGATCCCAATAAGGCTCTGATCCTGTCATCATCTGTGCTGGAGGCAGAAGGCTCCACACACACAGAATCTGTGCAGAACTGGGGTGTAACTTCAGGCTAAGAATATTGTGTGCATTGAGCCAACGGGGTCACATTGTGCAAGTCTCTGTAGGAAATAATCCTGCCTCCAACAGTTTAGTCTAAAGCAGCGATTCTCCCAAATTTTGTCTCTGCGACCCCATTTTGAGACTTAAATACCTCTCCCCCCATAATTGGGGTTATTATCTCTCAAGGTTTGACTATGAATCTCAGGGTTTCAAAGTATCATCTCCAGGCTCAGGGTTAATTAATTAATTAAATAAATAAATAATTTCCCACATTTTTTATCCCACCCTTCTCATTAAGGCACAGGGTAAATTAAGGCAATAATTTTCAGGGTTAGTTGATAATTTTCAGAGTTGGTCAACTATCACCTCATGTTTGACCTGTCGCATGTACTGGAGGATTGTGCAGGGGAGGCTCCACCATTCTGGACTTCGGGTCTGTGGCCCACAAAGCTCCCCGGTTCCTGTGCAGTGATGGCTGCCAAAATTGCTGTTACACCCACCCCCATGCATGTGCAGCCGCCCACCATTGCTCCTGCACATGTGCAGAGCAAATCGCTGGGGCTGCAACCATTTAATTTGCACATGTGCAAACAGTGTTTTCTCGCTGATTGTTGCAACGCATACACAAACCAAGTGTCTGCAGCCATGCAGTTTGCTCATGTATGTGGACAATGGCAGCAGTCACGCATGCACAGGGGCAATGACAGTGGTTGCAAGAATGGAGCTGGAGAGATATGGCCCTCTTGGGGACCCGCAGGCGCATACACAGGCATGTTGGGGGCAGTGCCAGCCAGAGGAGAGAGGGGAGTAGCCAAAGAGAGCATGTGCATAAGGGCAATGCCAATTTCGCCCATAGCTTGCATGCATGATAGCAGCTATGGGCAGGGATAGAGGAAGGGCTGGGGAGAGAATTCTGTATATTCCTATGCAAGAATCTGGCCAGTTGCAACAGTTTGGGGACGATAGAGCCATTGATCTAGCCAATGAATGGAAAAGAACACAAGCAATGGGAGAGCACTGGGTGGGGTTGGGGGAGCCCGAGGTTATTTAGAAGAATTTAGGAAGTACATTCCCTCTTTCTGGTGTAAGCTGATAAGACTAAGAGCTACTGTTTATTACTTAATATTTTTATTTTATTTTTGCTTTCAGTATTTCAGTTCTCTCAACGTTTTTGATTTGGCTTCTAATCCTTTGTGTGTGGCAGGGGGAGGGGGATGTTTCTACTTGATTGCTCTTTTTGTGCCCGTGTTAAAGCTGACAATTATTTTGATGGAGAAATCCTGGATCGGTTTTTAATCCATGATTCACCAGTAGCCACGCCCCCACGAGTGGCCACGCCCCCACCAGTGGCCACACCCACTGCCCCACCAGCCTGCAACTCCACCAGCCACCACTGTGTAATTGAGAGAGTTAGGTGATGTTAACAAGACCCAGCTGCCCACGGGAGGTTCCTGCTTTAATTACAGTGAGAGAGGGGACCCTTGCTCTAGGACATAACTGAACTAGAACTAAGACATAACTGAACTAGAAAAGGTACAGAGAAGGGCAACAAAAATGATCAAAGGCATGGAAGGGCTCCCGTATGAGGGGAGGCTTGGTAGGTTGGGGCTCTTCAGTTTGGAGAAGAGACGACTGAGAGGAGATATGATAGAGGTCTATACAATCATGAGTGGGGTGGAACTAATAAACAAGGAGCAGTTATTTACCCTCTCAGCTAGTACTAGAACTAAGGGACACTCCCTGAAACTCATGGGTGGCAAGTTTTAAACAAATAAAAGAAAATATTTTTTCACTCAGCATATAATTGGGTTGTGAAATCTACTGCCAGAGGCTGTGATAAGGGCCAGTACTATAGCTGAGTTTAAAAGAGGTTTGGAAAAGTTTCTGNAAGAGGAGAAGGAGAGGAGGGAAAGAAAAGGCGAGAAAATAGGGCAGACATGTTAGTGAGTAAGATAGGAGGGGGAAATACAATAGAAAAGAAATGGAGAAAAGCACCTGTAAGGCATGCGCCGTTAGGCGCGCGCCTTTCGGCCCGCTGGTCAGTGGAGCTTGGGGTGCAAGGAAGGCCAAGCCCCAGGAGAGTCGTGGTGTCCTCAAGCGATGACAGCCGAGGATGCTGGGAGCGTATGCAGACGAGCTGCAACCTCACCAGTTCTTAATAAATTAATAATGCAAACAAGTAGCTCCATGAAGAAAATGTCCAGACTAGTGAGACCTGGATTCATGAGGAGACAGGAGACAATGCTCAATATAAGAAAATAGGATTTTAGGGGATGCATAAGGGGGTCATATCTCCCTGCTTGGTACACCTATTGTTATTAATCTTTTAGGCCCTTTTTACCTTTGGGCTGTCTGCCCCTCTATCAAATTTTATTGAAATTGTCAGCAGGATCAAAAGTTACAAGGAAAAGGAGAAGGAAGGAAAATTCTATAATCCTTCTTTCCTAAAAAGCAGAGTGTAACAACAGCAGAGTTGGAATTCATTCAAGATGCTGGGTCTGTGATAGTCCAGATCTTGACACAACTGCCATTGAATCTTTAGTTATCAAAAATGCTATGGAACAAAGTCTTATGCTTCCATAGAAAAATAAACTTTAAATAAATGTTTCAAAATTAACTAAAATTGCACCTTTCACTACATAGGCAGAGTGTCACCTAGGGCACTGCTTCTCAACCTTTTTGTGAGTGAGACCCACAAAAACATTTTGAAAAGATCTAGGGACCAGGAGAGGCCAAGTGGCAGCAGCGGGGGAGGGAGGAGGTTATCCCAGTGATGGAGGCAGCATGGATCCAGCTGGAAGAAGCTGGTGTCAGTAACCAGAGAACTGGGAAAGCTGTAGGAAGGAATGTCCCTCCTATTCCTATCCACAGCAGCACAGGCAGCCAAAAGAGACATAGCAGGAAACATGACACAGCTCCACATGGGTTCATGGAGCCCCTCCAGTATTCACCTAAGACCCTTTTGGGACCCGTCACTTGAGAACCACTGCCAGGCCTAGGGCATTGGGTTCAACACTGACTTGGGGGGAAAGTGCTACTTACAGAACTGCAATCACTACTTCCTGTAAAACCCTATGCTGTCTTTGCAAAATTCCCAGATATCAGACTGAGCACTAAAACAGCTTCATACTGAGAGCTATTAGGATTGTAACATACTGCAGAATGGCTACCGAACTATAAAGTTTATAGTACACACATATTAGGGGCTGTTCATACAGTATGTCATTATGCTCTCCCCCCATCATAGTTTGTCAGTTTGTCACTACTACAGAACCCCCTCCAAAAATGCTGCGGCTTGGCTTCTTACAGGGACAAGTCACCGGGAGCACATAACACTAGTTCTCAGAAATCTGTACTGGTTGCCTATTGTCTTCCGGGCACAATTCAAGGTGCTGTTTTTTTACCTATAAAGCCCTAAACAGCTTGGGACCCACTTATCTGGATGATCACCTGGCCTACCATGTCCAATCGTGGCCTCTTAGATCGACTGGGGACGCCCATCTGGAGGTACCAGTTTTTAACTTGGTCAATGAGGAGGGCATTCTTGACCTTCGCTCCACAACTATGGAACTCCCTCCCCTGGGAGGTTCGTTTATATCCGGGCTTGAGCACCTTTAGCAGGCTGCATAAAACAGTCTTATTCACAAGTGCATTTACCAGTGGGGGCTAGGGTAGGGGGGATTGTGGGGGATAAGGGTCAGTTAGGAGGTAGGGGAGCTGGGGTGAAGAGGAGTTGGGGAGATGGTGTGGGGTTGGGGGGTTATGCTTTTGTATTTATGGTTTATGTTTTATATGTGTACTTTGCATTTTAATATTGTAAGCCATCCTGATCTGCCTTTGGCAGGAAGGGTGGGGTAAGAAATTAAAATTAATTAATTAAATATTAAATAAAAAGTATGTCACGTAAATCATGCCCCCCACTTCCTTCCACATATATTTTAATGCCACTAATATAGAATCCTATTTATTATATGCAGTGCTTAATTTGTAAAGAATGAATTGTCAGAGCTCAAGCCCACCCCAGAAGCTAAACACTCCACCCCAGAAAGTCACACCCCCACTACAGAACTTGTCACAGCAGAGAGCTGAACTCTGTGATGTTAACAAATGAGAAGATAGCTCACTAGACGGTGCTCAGTTCGAGCAGCCCCCACTCACATCTTTAATTAGTAGAGCCTAATAAACGGGCAGCCCCTGTGTGTATTTGTTTTGTGTGGGGGCAGTCCACACCACCTCACAGGTTTAGCATGACAAGCCTAATAGCTAGGCAGGCATTCTTCCTACTATCCCACCCCATTTCATGATGTGCAGCCGTGGCAAACTGTGGAAAGATGAAACTACCTCAGCTGCTTCTTTCTTCCAGGCTATTATGACTCTGAGAAGTGGTCCAGTGTGAGCAAGTACTTGTTCATGTGAGGTGCTCAGACAATCCTAGCAAGGCAGTCCAGCTCTTTAAACTTTTAAAACATTTGGTGCATGGTCTCCAGACCTCCCGGATGCCTGTACTGAAGCCATGGATTCTGAGAACTTCATGGTGCTTGTTCTCACACTCCAGGCATTCATGACTGTTGCTGAACAGATCTTGCAAGTGATCCAGCAGATCCAAGCTACCTGCTGTCATTGGCTTGATGAGATTTCAAGGCACAGAGGGACAGTCACTCGTGCTGTTGTCAGGGTAGTGGGGCACACCAGAATGAAGAGGCGGCTCCTGATTTGGCACCATGCACTTTCCTTCCTCTGGCAGCAATAGACCATAATGACAAGGATCTAAGCCTGCAAGGGGAGCTGATATGTATCGAGAGCTACTTGTCAGGAGATGCGGTTTCAGTCACCAATGACCTGTGTATTGCTGCACCCACTGAGAGGCCGGTGTGGGTGAAAGAAAAAAGCATAGACTGGTAGGAGAATGTGCTGTCATTGTCGGGAGACACCAAGTGGATTTCTAACTTCAGGATGCCCTGTTGCCTCAAGATTGTCAGGCCTGAGCTGGAGAAAGACAACATGGTGATGCAGTCACCTGTCCCAGTGAAGAAGTGCATAGCCATTGCCATATCGAAGCCTGCCACTCCAGACCCCTGCTGTTCTGTCACCCAGCAGTTTGGCATTCGAACCTCCACAGTGGTCATCATCATTGTCAAGGTTTGCATTGCAATTCTGGAAATGTTGCTGGACCAGGTGGTGCAGTTGGTTGACCCCATGGAGGTAATGGAGGGATTTCCGTGGGAGTGGTTCCCAAACTGTATAGGAACAATCGGTGGGAGCCATGGTGTCTGTCCTAGGGCTGAAATGAAGTCTTCAGAATTATTCAGAAAACGCTGAATTTTGGGGTCTTCGACCACAAAATGGCGGTTTCCAAAGTTGGGGAAGTGCGGCCATTCTTTGGGAAATTTTGGAAAACTTTGGAAGCATAGGTGCTATGCCTAGCTGGAGAAGCTCCCAGAAGCTTCTGGAAACAGTGCCATATTTGGTAGGAGGGGCGATAGAAGGGGACAGTTCAGTCATAGAGTAAGGCAGATTTTGAATCGATTGGCTGGCCAAGCCAGATGGCTAGTTTGATTGGTACAAGGCTGCAGCCAATAGAAAGAGAAGTGCCAAAAAACAAAACTGGCACAAACCTCTCAGAGCCATTCCATTCTCCAGTGAAATTGGCTGTGTGCTGCTACACTGTTAACTGTGAGTAATTGGTTGGGCTGGGCTGGGGGGCTCCTGGCATAGCATGGCCTGGCCTGGCCTGCCTGTAGATAAGGCCAATGCTGGGGCATGGAGGGTTTGCATGCCATGCTTTTTTTTTTTTTTTTTTTTTTTAAAAAGGGATCCGCTGCAGGCACACTGCTGCTTGATTGGCTTGGCAGTCAAACAGCAGCACCATGAGCTGCCTAAAGGACTCTCTCTGCCTGGCTCCAGGAGTTAAGTTTCCTCTATGCCAGGGTGCCCTGGTGTGCGTGTGTGTGCGCGAAGAACCAACGTGTCTGCTGGGTTGGCTGGCTTTTGGTGTGCAGGGTCACAGTTGCTTGTAGTCTGCATGGTTGATTCAAGTTGTCTTCTTTTACCAAGGGTCCTCTGGCTCCCTCCAGGCAGGGGCAACATGCTAGGTTGCTTTTTAAAAAAAAATAATTGGGTGCTGCCAGGCCAGCTGGGGAGCTTGGTTTCCTCAGCCTGGCAGTCAGACAGCAGCACCATGAGCTGCCCACAGGACTCTCTGTGTCTGGCTCCAGGAGTTCCCCTGTATCCATGGTCTCCCCAAGTTACCAGTGCCACACCAATCCATGCCAAGAGGGTACCAACTGTTGCCCCCTCCGGGGGGCGGGGGGCAGGGAGCGGTTTTGAATGTTTTGTCTTGTTGAGTGAATGTCCCAACTCTTGCTAGTCTATTTTTATGTGCACTGCTTGGTTGGTAATATATTTTTATTGTATTTATTGTTTTTTATGGTTTTAAAATGTAGTTTGTGAGCTGCCCCAAGCCATCTGTTGGTGGAAGGGGGCAGGATATAAATGTAAAAATAAATATATAAATAAATAAATAAATAATGGTGATTTATTGTAAAAGTGGGTGCCCTCACTGCCGATAGTAGGCCATGCATGATGTGGGTACACTACACAGTACTACCATTTGGATTTTTTATTATTATTATTTCTGCACATTCGCAGATGGATGTGTTGTTGTGCACACTATGCGCACCCTGATTTGTTAGACAATTAAACGGCTGCAGCTGCTGCACATGGCAACATCTGCTGAGGCACCAAGGTGGTGCCAAAGTTTGCCAAAGTTTTCCGATGTTCTGTGCTTCAGTCTCCGAAGTCCAAAGCTTCAGCAAGAACATTGAATTGCCTCTGAGTACTCAGACCGACTATTTGGAACTTTGAAAATCAGTCAGAATTCCCAGAAGTACTATTCGGTTCAGCCCTAGTCTGTCCCCATTTCCCACTTCCCCCACCCCCGTTTCAGCATATTTGGGGGTTGAGGCCAGTGGGGTCCCTGAGCAGACACTGATATTGCTCAATGAAAGGTCAGTGGCTAATAAATTTATTTATTTAATTAATTCAAATTTGTTACCCTGCCCTTCCTTACAATATTAAAATACAAATATAAAACAAAACAAAAATACAGAAACATAAAACACCCCACAACCCTAGACCATTCCCCAACCCCTCCCCACCCCAACCTCCTAACTCCCCCGTAATCCCCACAACTTCCTCCCTCCCTAGCACACACTGCCAAATGCCCTTGTAAATAAAACTCCTTTACACTGCCTCCTAAAGGAGATCAAGCCCAGACATAAGCAAACCTTCAAGGGAGGGAGTTCCACAACTGCAGGACGGCAACCAAGAACATGGTCTGCATCGTAGAGATCAAGTTAAAAACAGATACGTCCAGACAGGCTTCCCCAGTTGGCCGCAGAGGCCGTGATGGGACATGGTAGGCCAGGTGATCTTCAAGATAAGCGGGTCCCAAGTCATTTAGGGCTTTAAAGGTCAAAAGCAGCACTTTGAATTGTGCCCCAAAGACCGGTGCAGATCCTGGAGCACTGGTGTTATGTGCTCCATGTGACTTGTCCCTGCAAGGAGCCGGGCTGCTGCAGTCCAGCTGCAGCTTCCAAAGAGTCTTCAGGGCAACCCCACGTAGAGCACATTACAGCAATCGAGCCTCAAGGTAATGAAGGCATAGATGATGGTCGCTAGATCCAAATCAGAGAGAAAAGGCCACAGCCACAGCTGTGGAGGTCCTGTTTTGTCCTTTCTATTTCGATGAATTTCAATCATTATCACCCACCAATACAGAGGTTGTGCTTGGAGCTGTGCAGGCCACCAGTTGTGCCCAACCTTGTTGGTGAAAGCCAGGCAGGAGACATTAGGGCCATTGTTGGCTGCAGTTGTCAATGCCTCCCTCAGGGAGGGCAGGATGTTGGACTCCCTGAAGGTGGTGATTGTCTGGCCTCTGCTCAAGAAACCATCTTTGGACACTGACTCCCCTGCCAGTTATTATTTAGTTATTATTCATTTATTCCAAGTTCTTATTACCCCACCCCATCCTGCCACAGGCAGCCTGGGGCAGCTTACAATATAAAAAATATATAAAAACATCAATAAAATCCACATCAAATATCAAATATAAAACCATACAGTATCAAAAAAATCCCCCACCTCCCCATCCTAATCCACCACCCCTCACCTGCCAAAACAACCAGGTCTTAAATTTCTTCCAGAAGGAGGGAAAATCTGGGGACAGGCAGACATCCTCTGGGAGAGAGTTCCACAGCCTTGGGGTAGGCACTGAGAACGCCCTCCACATCGTCGCCATCCGACGTACCCGGGGGACTTCAAGGAGAGTGCTCCCGGCTGACCACAGGGGATGATACAGAACTCGGGCGGGAGGCGGCGATCCCATAAGTAAGTGGGACCCAGGCCATATAGACCTTTATAGGTCAAAACCAACACCTTGAATTGGGCCCAGAAAACTATAGGAAGCCACTGCAGCTCACAGAGCACTGGTGTTATGTGCTCATGGTGACCCATCCCTGTCAAGAGATGGGCCACCACATTCTGCATGAGCTGTAGTCTCTGAACTGTCACCATGGGTAGCCCCACGTAGAGTACATTGCAGTAGTCTAATCTTGAGATGATGAAGGCATGGATGATAGTGGCAAGGTCCAAGTCTGAGATGTATGGATGTAACCACTACACCAGATGTAACTGACAGAACATGGTCCTCACCACAGCTGCCACCTGGACATCCAGGCGGAGCTGTGGGTTGAGACGCACTTCCAGACTATGAACCTGAGGGACTAAGGAAGGGCAGACCCCATCAATGACAGGGGCCTCCACCATCTCCAGTCCCGCAGCCTCGCTGCCTCACCTACCCAGCATCACTTCTGTCTTGTCAGGATTCAGCTTCAGATAGCTCGCCCTCATCCAGTCTCCCACAGCCACCAAACACCGCATAAGCACAGAGACTACCGGGTCTGGGTCAGTTGAAAAAGGGAGGTAGAGTTGGGTGTCATCAGAATATTGATGACACTGAGAACAACAAATCCTCTTGCGACCTCACCCAAAGGCTGCATGTACACATTGAACAAGACAGGGGAAAGTATGGAACCTTGTGGGACACCACAGGTGAGGCTCCAGGGGGATGAAGGAATAACACACTGAGTTCTTCTGGCAAGAAATGAGCAGAACCACTCAATGACAGTTCCGCCCATCCTGGCTCGGTCCTGCAAGTGGATCACCAGCATCTCATGATCAACAGTGTCAAAAGCAGCCGACAGATCTAACAAAATCAATAACGTTGAACATCCCTGGTCCAACTCCCGGCGAAGGTCATCAACCAATAGGGATGAGCGAACGCAGTTCGGAAGTTCGGAGTTCGGACCGAACTTGACCAGTTCAGTCGACCAAACCAAACTTCCAAACCGAACTCGATTTTCGAACTGAATTTCTGAACTCGGTTCTGTTCGCCCATCCCTATAAGATAATACTCCAATTTTTTCAATGGGGTTTGAATTTCTGAACTCTGTTCGGAGGTTCGGAGTTCGGACCAAACTCGAATAGTTCGGTCGACCGAACCGAACTTCAGAACAAAACTCGATTTTTGAACCGAACCGAATTTCCGAACTCGGTTCTGTTCGCTCATCCCTATCAAGCAAGGCCACAAATGCAGTCTCAGTGCCATAACCCGACTGAAAACCGAACTACAAGGGATCCAGAAAACTGATGCGGTCCAGATGCCCCTGAAGTTGCCAAGCCACCACCCTTTCAATAACCTTCCTTAAAAAGGGAAGATTAGAGACCAGCTGATAGTTAGCAGGGGTGTGTGTCAAGTGATGGCAGAGCAGAGGCCACACCACAGCCTCTTTAAGGCACCCCAGAATTCTGCCCACCCGAAGGGAGGCATTGTTCACTCCCACCACCAATGGCCCCAAGGTCTCCCAGCTGGCCTTAACCAGCCAGGATGGGCACAGAACTAGTTCACAAGTTGTGTCCCGGGCTAGCCCAAGAACATCCTCCACATCAGCAACCGAGACCGACGGAAATTGATACCACAAAACAGGACAAATCAGAGCATCCATAACCTCTGGTTCACCTACCACATCAACTGTAATGTTGATGTCATGGTGAATGTGAACAATTTTATCTGCAAAACAGTCAACAAAAATGTCACAGCAAGTACTGGATGACTCCAGTTCCAGGCAGAGACAGGCTGAACTGACCAGACCTCTCACCATCCGGAAAAGCTCAGCTGGCCATGACTTTGCAGGTGCTATGATGGCAGCAAAGAAACTTTTCTTGGCTGCCCGCACAGCCACGGAATAAGCTTTCAAACTAGCTCTACGTTGCAATCTGTCATCTTCAGCATGAGTATGGTTAGAGCCACAATTGCTCTAACCGCCTCCCCTCCTGCTTCAGACATCGCAGATCCTCTGTAAACTGCAGAGACCTGTGGTGCCAATGTCCAGGCAGCGGATGCTTGGGAACCATCTGGTCAATGGTCTCAATCAGCAAGGTGTTCCAAAAAGCCACAAGGTCATTGAGCGAACAACCATCGAGGTCAGAGGGTAATACCCCAAGAGCATTCCAGAACCTTTCCAGTTCCATAAATCTCTGGGGCGAACCAACTGAATGGGTTCTGCAACCTCCTGGGGACAGACATGTACCAGGAGACAAGCCCACAGGAGGTAGTGATCTGTCCACAATAAAGGTAATAATGATATGTTCCCCACCAATGGATCCCCTGCCTCAAGGCCTGGGCAAAACGAAAAATCCAAAGTATGCCCACCGCCATGCATCAGGCCATTAACTAACTGAGATAGGTCCATGGTTGCCATGGCAGCCATGAACTCATGCTCCGCTCCTTGTAAACTGGCATCAGTGAGTTTGTTGAAGTCCCCCAAGACGACTAGCCTTGGGGACCTCAAGACCACCTCCGACACCAGACCATCAGATCAGCCAGATCAACTATTGGCCTGTCTCGAACATTCCCATTTTAGGGAAGGTTATTGAGCGGGTGCTGGCACATCAGCTCCAGGCCCATCTGGATGCTATCAGAATCCTGAAGCCTTTCAGTTTGGCTTTTGTCCTGGGCTTGGCATGGAGACTGCAGTTGTGACCTTGGTTGATGATCTACACTTGGAGATCAACAGAGGGAATTCCACTCTGTTGATCTTATTAGATCTATCAGCATCTTTTGACACTGTTGATCACAAGATATTGACTTGACTGTGGGACCTGACAGGGTGTGTGGGACCGCTCTTGAGTAGTTTCACTCCTTCCTGTCAGGGAGGTCTCAATGGGTGGTGATGGGCGATTGCTCATTATTGCCTCGTGATCTCCCGTCTCCGCCCTTGTTCAACATGTATATGAAGCTTCTGGGTGAGATCATTTGAAGGTCTGGAGTGAGGTGTCATATTTGTTGATGACACCCAGCTCTACCTCTCTTTTTCATCTGACCCAGGTCCTGCAGTCTCGGAGGTTACCCATTGCCTGGCTGCTCTGGGGGACTGGATGAGTGTGAGTTAACTGAGGTTGAATCCTGAAAAGACTGAGGTGATGATGGTTGGCTGGCCTTGTGACTTGGGGGGGATTGGGACCCTGGTTATTGATGGGGATTGGCCCCCTCATGTCACTCGGGTTTGCAGCCTTGCAGTGTTCCTGGATTCGCCACTGTGCCTGGATTCTCAGGTGGCAGTGGTGGTCAAGGGTGCTTTTCACCAATTCCATCTGGTGAGAAGGCTGCAGCCTTTTCTTTCTGATTTGGATCTGACAACCATCATCCATGTCTTCATTACCTTGAGACTAGACTACTACAATGAGTTCTACGTGGGGCTGTCCTTGAAGACTTTGGGAGCTGCTGCTGGTGCAGAGTGCAGCGAGCCAGCTCCGTACAGGGGCAGGTCGCCAGGGGCACATAACGGGGGCTCCAGAATCTGCACTGGTTGTCAATTGTCTACCAGACACAATTCAAGGTGCTGGTTTTGACCTTTAAATCCCTAAATGGCTTGCGACCCACTTATCTGGAAGTTTGTCTGGCCTACCATGTCCCATCGCGGCCTTTGCGGATGGCTGGCAACACCTGTCTGAAGGTACCAGTTTTCAGCTTGGTCTCCATGATGAGGAGGGTGTTCTCAGCTTTCGCTCCACAGCTGTGGAACTCCCGCCTCCATGAGGTTATTATTATTATTATTATTATTATTAACAAACATTTATATAGTGCCAGCAGTGTACATGGCACTTTACAAAGTAATAAAATAGACACGGTCCCTGCCCCTAGGGCTTACAATCTGAAGACAGGAGCTGGGGGAGAGACTATAGGAAGGGGAACAGAGGGAGAGACAAGGGGTCTAACATTCATGAAGATGCGAGGTCTCAAGTGCACGTACTTGGCTTGGTTACGATGAGAATGACAGCAGGCAGGTCCATGTGGCAAGGATAAGGGTAAACAGATCGTAGGTATAGGAATAGTGGCTCAGCAGGATAAAGAGTCAGACAGAGCAGAGCGAAAGAGGTGAGTTTTAAGGAGAGATTTGAAGGTATGAAGGGAGGGGGCAAGGCGGATGTGGACAGGGAGGGAGTTCCAGGCATGGGGGGCAGCAAGTGAGAAGGGACGAAGGCGCTTAGGGGAGCAGGGAAGGCGTGGAAGGGTGAGAGAAGGGACAGAGGAGGAGCGAAGTGCACGGGCTGGAGTATGGAGGGCGATAAGTGCAGAGAGGTAGGGGGGAGCAAGGTTGTGAAGAGCTTTATAGGTGAAGACTAGGAGCTTGTGCAGGATTCGTTCAGGAAGGGGAAGCCAGTGAAGCGAAGAGAGGAGGGGCTGCACATGGTCGAAGCGACTGGCGAGGTAGATGACCCTGGCAGCAGAGTTTTGGACAGAGATGAGGGGAGAAAGGTGAGACCGGGGAAGGCCAGTGAGAAGGAGGTTACAGTAATCGAGGCGAGAGATGACCAGAGCATGAACAAGAGTTTTGGCAGACGAGACAGAGAGAAAAGGGCGAATCTTAGCAATGTTATGGAGGGAGAAGCGACAGGATTTAGCAACAGAGTCAATGTAGGGTTTAAAAGAAAGGGCTGAGTCAAAGATGAAGCCTAGGCTACGGGCTTGGGGGACAGGCAGGATGGTGACTCCATCAATAGTTATTGACAGTGAGGAAGGAGAGGAAGGATGAGGGGGGAAGATAAGGAGTTCAGTTTTAGCCATGTTGAGTTTGAGTTGACGTTGAGACATCCAGGTAGAGATGTCAGAGAGACAGTTGATGAGACGAGCTTGAACAGAGGGAGAGAGAGAGGGAGTAGAGAGATAGAGTTGAGTGTCATCAGCATAGAGGTGGTATTGGAAGCCATGGGAGGCAATGAGTTTGCCTAAGGATGAGGTATAGATCGAGAAGAGGAGAGGGCCAAGAACAGAGCCTTGAGGAACACCAACTGAGAGGGGGAAGGAGGAGGAGGCGGAGTTGGAGAGAGACACATTAAAGGAGCGGTCAGAGAGGTAGGAGGTAGGTTCATTTATCTCTGGGCTTGAGCACCTTTAGGAGGCAGTGCAAAACAGTTTTTTTCACAAGGGTGTTTGGCAGTAGGGACTAGAGGTAGGGGGGAGTTGTGTGGGGGCCAGGGTGAGCTAGGGGGTTGGGGAGCTGTGGTGGAGAGGGATTGGGGAGATTGGTGTACGGTTCTGGGGTACATTGTGTTTCTGTATTTATGGTTGATTTTATATTATGTATTTTAATATTGTAAGTCATCCTGAGTCACCTTTGGCAGGAAGGGCAGGGTAAAAAAATAAAAATAAAATAATAATAATAATGTCATTATCTGCCCACACCACCACAATTGCGGTACAAACCCCATAGCAAAGATTATTACTTGAATCCAAGGGGTTCTTCTCTGTGCTTCTCCAGGCCATAATGGATCACCATGCCTGGTTCATGGATGTGCTGGCTGGGTGGCCTGGGAGGAACTATAATGCCCGCATTTTCCACCAGTGCCCCTTCTTTGGCTGTATATACATTTGCAGGCAAGCTGACTGCAGCCCTGAAGCTCTGCATTTTCATACTGGCACTCGCAGGCTAGCCAGGTCTGGGATTGGCAATAGGAAGTCCAGAGGCACAGGCGTGCTGTTGATTACTATGGGCCATCCCCGCCCTCAAGTGCTTCCAACCCCCAGCCCCCAAAGCACCTTATTGCTATCGCATACCACCATTCTCCACAGTCCCCACTTCCTCAAACCTCCCACCTTTCCCAGAATAAGCATGGAAACCATGGATTGTGAAAAATGTAACAACTTTATTTAACAATTATATTAACTATATTGAATATAATTTAAGTTTAAGTTTTACTGAATTTTAATTAACTTTAATTATTTAAATTGGGGGGGGGTGCCTGTCCCTGTTGGGGACTTCTGGGGGTGCTCTCTTGGGTGGTGGTGGGACTGGCAGGAGTATGTTTTTCCCACCCTTCTCCTCCCTGGCAGTGGAGGTTGTGGGGGTGTGCTCACTGGCAGCATGCTGCTTGTGGTGGGACTGGCAGTGGGGGAAGCGTGGCTGACCCATGTAGTGTTCAGTGGCAAGAGCACAGGGCGGAGAGGGCTCCAGTGCTTTGGCTTGGGGCTAGATTCCTGGGGAAACCAGGGCAGGTGGACAGGATCTGGGTGCGGGGGTGTGAACTACGGAATACGGATAGGAGTTGTCACAGGGTGCCTGCCCCTCGGCAACAATTCTTGCAGTCGTGGCAGATATGTGCTCGAGCAGGAAGGCCTGGATATGGAGAGACTGGGACAGACTGTTTTGTGTCTGTACCAGCAAATCTGCTATATCCTTGCTCGTCATCTTGAGCGTGCTGCCCGACTTCTTGAAGTGCTGCCAAAGGCAGTGTAAAGTCTCAGCCTTGAACCCCTGGCCTCTGGAGCGGTGGCTGGCCTCTTGACGCCACTGCCTTGGCCTGTCTCTGACCTGGTTACCTTTCTGGCTCCTAACTCCTTACGCTGCTCTGGCTTCTTGTTCCTTCCTCTGCTCTAGTTCCTAGACCTTGGTTCCTTGCTCCTATATCAAGGCAGCAAGGAAAGCCATTTGTTAAAACCATCCCATTCCCACTTTCCCACCCTAGTGTTTCAGCTTCCACCTGCCCTTCCTGCCTGATCTAATGACTGCACTCCCCACCCAAAGCAAAGCAGGAATGAGCACCTGGCTTAAGTTGCTGCTGGGTGGTTGCTGTGGTGGGATCTCTGGGGCATGTGGTTCTCCCATGATCACCACCTGCCATGGTTGTTTCCCTCCCCCACCAGCCCCCGCTGTTCTGCCATGGTGCCTCTTCCCACTCTACTAGCCCTTCCCGCCCGATCTAACAGCTGTCCTTTCAGCCAAAGGGAAACAAGAATGAGCACCTGGCTTAGGTTGCTGCTGGGTGGCTGCTACAGTGCGATCTCCAGGCATGTAGTTCTCCTCTCGCAATCACCACTTGCCATGGTTCCTTTCCCTCCTCCCTGCTGCATCCCAAGGAGTATCCTGCTGCTCCCCTGCACTCTTCTGGCCATCTGTGAACACAGTAAAAGAAAAAAAACTACAATTAGATAGCAATAAACAGAAACCTTCATCATGCAGTTGTGTAAACACAGCCCCCGCTCACAGATGCATTAACCTACAATTAACTTTGGAAGTCACTCTGGAGAAGGCAACAGGTTCTGAAGAGTGAACATTGGGCATATGCTGCAAACCAGGAGATGGAAAAATGCATGTCTGAATTTTGGTGCACGTTAGCCTTTTAAGGTGCCAGTGAGACCAAGAGCAGATAGAGGGGCAGGAATCAATCACATCCCAGAATGCTCTAGACTTTTCACCCATGACTCTATTGTGCTGGTGGACCTATATACGTGTAGGCTACATGAAACTTAATTGATGGGACACAGACAGGTAGGTGCACATTAGTTTGCATTCACCCACACAGCAGGCTTTTTATGTTCCAAGACCCCACTGGTGGGGGGCAGGGGGGGTCTCTGCATCCAGTGGGTGGTGGCTGATGGAGGCAAATACCTAATAGATGGGCAGGTGGACACTAGGGCTGAACAAGCATACAAAAACAATTTCTCATGAGCAATCTTGCAAGTTTGGGAACCAGGATCAATTTCCTGTTGATTTCTGAAATATATTAAAAATAAATAAACAACATTTTCACTGTGAATGCACAAACTGGCCACCAGGTCATTTGCACATGTACAAAATGCCTGGTGCCCTTAATCAAAATGGCAGCAATAGCATCTGACGTAATGCCATGTGTGGCGCATGTGGCCACTGGGCTGTTTTGGCCGTTTCGTGCAGCCACTGGGCCATTTTGCACATGCATAAAATGGCTGCCACCCATAAACAAAATAGAGGTGATGTTATTGCCACCATTTTGGTTAAGGGAAGTGACCATTTTGCGCATGCGTAGTGATTGTTTGTTTGTTTATTGCCTGAGAATCCGTTGCATATTGATGACGAAATGCAAACCTAGATTTCAATACTTTCCATCAGCTATTTTCATCCTTTTCATTTTCCACAGTCCTTTCATCTGTATCTACAGCCTTAACTATTTCTTACATTTCTAAAACGTTAGGGACACCTGTAGCTAGAGAACAGGGAATCAGGCTAGAGTAGCAATACCTGCAGTTGTTTGTTTTTTTGAGTGGTTGGCTCTTTACTCTATAGGTATTTTCACAGAAGACACTCTCCACCCACCACCCATGCACTATACATGTTACAGGGCACCCATAGGGCAACACTCCAGTCCTGCAACATGTATAGTGGGTGGTTGGGTAGTGGGTGGAGAGTGTCTTGTGTGAAAACAGCCTAAATTCCTTATTTTACGTGACCTTGGAGA
This sequence comes from Sphenodon punctatus, assembly GCA_003113815.1. Classification (NCBI taxonomy): domain Eukaryota; kingdom Metazoa; phylum Chordata; class Lepidosauria; order Sphenodontia; family Sphenodontidae; genus Sphenodon; species Sphenodon punctatus. Next base: position 2,398,753 of record QEPC01003911.1, on the reverse strand, counting down.
AAACTGGAGTGTGTGCGCGTGTGTGTGTGGTTTAGAGATCTGTACAGTATTCAGAGAGAGTAGGGTGAGCCTGGGAGCAAAAGAGAGCCAACAATAGAGACAGGAAATAATCAGAATATGAAGACAGCAAGGAAGGAAGATGTAGCAGAATAGATAAAGATGAAGGACAAAACAGGAAAGTAAGTAAATGTACCTGCATTTACCTAACTAGGGGTGGGAATTTTAGTTCCCCCGGTATTGAAACTGCTGGTATTTTGCTGTACTCGCAGTTTCGGATTAACCCGGTAATCTGGGGTACCGGTACCGGATTTTTTTACATTGCGCCCACTGAAATGAATGGCCACAATGTAAAAAACCCCCACTCACTTTCGCTCCCCCATCCAGGCTGCACGGGTGGAAGGGGAGACACCACCCACCCACCCTGCCCAGCCTGGATTTTTTTTTTGTAAACCGGTAACCGGTAAAACCAGTAACTGTTTTTTTGCCCCAAGTCCCACCCCTACTAAGTACTCACATAGGTCCAGGACTGGTCTTACTGCGGGGCGGTTAGGGGCAGTCACCCAGGGCCCCACTCCTGAGAGGGCTCCGCACCCAGCTCCCAGACCAAACCCTGCGGTAAGGCCGGCCCTGAGTGCGGGGCCCTCAGGAGCCAGCTCACTGCGTCTGATAGACAGTGGAGGGAGGGCCAGAAGGAGTGAGGGAGAAGCAGAGGCCCCGCCTCTCCCACACTCTGTGTCCCCCCCCCCTCCACTGCCTGTCACAGTCGGCCAGGGAAAATGAAGAAGAGATAGGCAGAGGCCCCGCCTCCCCCTCATTTTCCCTGGCTGAAACTGCCTCCTCGGCTGCCTGGCTCAGTCTGTAACAGACTGAGCCAGGCAGCGTAGGGGGCCCGGCCAACCAGCATCGTGATGTGAGGGAGAGGCGGGGCCTCTCCCTTCTCCCTCACTTCCAGCGGAAATGAGGGAGAAGACGAGGCCCCACCTCTCCCTCACACCACTGGCCCCCTCCACGGCCTGGTCCAGGTCCCAGGCCGACTCTGGCCTCAGGTTGAAGTTGGCGGCAGTGGCCCGGGCCCAGAAAGAGGAGCGACAGATGGCACGAGAGCAGCGACAGCAGATCAGGTGATCTGAACAGCCGCTTGGGCTTGGGGATGTGGGGGGAGTGCCCCTCCACCCATCCCTGAGCCCAGACCCAGGTAACACCCTGAGTTCAGCAAGGAGCACCCCCCTGAGCTGGGGAGCAGCCCTAGGCCTGGAAGCGGCCAGCAGCTTCACCACCAGCGGCGCCTTAAGCTAGTAGGGGGCCCCACATTCTTTCTTCGCCCAGGGTCCTGCTTTCACTAAGGCCAGCCCTGAATAGGCCCTTTTTAAACAGACGTCCCTCCCCTTACCCACGTGTGTGACTGGGTAGGTGAGGGGTATATGTGACCGTGTGACCTCCAGTGGGGATGGGTGGGGTGCGTGTACGCTCCCATTTTCCACCCATCTCCACCGATCCCCCATGCACGGAGTCATTGGGGGAAATGGAGGTGGCTCCGTGTGTGGAGGTGGGTGGACGTGAGTGTGACGGGACACCCATGCGCCGCACACACACAGCACACGCACCACAGCCTCCACCCATTCCCCCTGCACCGCAGCTCCTCCCGGGCCTGTGTGAAAATGGCCATACTAAATGATTATGCCAGAGAAGCGAACATATGACTGTCATGTTGCTGTAGCACAGGGCGGACTTGCCAACAAGTCTTGTCAGGATCTGGTCATAACTCAACACAATCTCTCCAGGGAATTAGTTCTCCATGTCCATTTATTTACATTGGCTCATACCGAATAAAAAGTCCAACCTTACCTGGCTGTTCACAAGTCTCAGCTACTCTCAGCAGCTCCCTCAAGGTCTCCCTCAAAGTCCAGTCTTCCCCAGCCTCAAGCAGCCCCTTCCTGCTGACTGTCTTCTCCCAGCAGGCTCCCCTCCTTTCCAGATACAGGCAACCCTACTTGCCTCACTGCTGCTCCCCTCAGGCCCTGACTACACCAGTCTCCTGAGCCCTTAACCAGAGCAGAGCTCACCCCTTCGCTTTTGCTCCCTCAGCAGCCTCCACCCTACTGAGCTGCTCTCTGGCTCAGCTTCCAGGGCTGGTTGGTGTCACGCCCTTTCCCAGGTGCAACCAATTAGGCACCATCCCTTCTCTCAATTCTCTATTAGTGCACTTGCTGTCCTGCTTGTGCCTTCATTGTGGTGGCACTAACCCATTAAAGGCCCAACAACCTCTCAGGACTCTGACCTGCTACAGTCGCATTGCATGTTTTAACAAAGATGTGGAGGCAAGCTCTGGAGATCTGAAAGCTAAAGGTAATGTGATTCCAGATTTTCACTAAGCAGGGAATAGGGGTGATGGCAATGCCTCAGTGGTAAATTAGGAAATGCATGCAATTTATGACCGCTATTGTAGACAACTTGATGCTAGGAAATGCCACCCTCACTTTCATGATCAGAAAATCTTTAGAGTAGAGCCCACACATATTAAAGAGGCATCTGCTTTGCTGATTTTGCAGGCCACAGTGTTATACAAGAGTACAAGTACACGCCTACTTAATAATACCAGTTGGACTAATTAGGAAGTGGATACATTTTAGTTCATATGCCCTTTTATTATGGAACAACCAACAACCTTTCTTCCCCTTGGGGAGTGGAAAAAAGTGCAGAACTTGCCAACTGCTTTATGAGAATGTTTTACATGGTGTATTTTCACAGCTGTCTTATCAGTTTCCTAAAATTAATCATGGTGGAGTCCAGTTTAGGAATGTCATGAAAAGGGGATGGGGAGCTTTAGTGTGGTTTCATGATAATTATTCCCTCCTGGGATTAGTGTATCACAAGCAGGAGATAATGCTGGAGATAGGAATGGTGCCCATGAAACATTCACACACAAAACTAACTGCATGATTATAAGATGTAAAATCTGGGCTGAAAGGTGCCAATATTCAAATGGTGAACTTCTTTTGTCTTTGTCTTTGAAGAATGCTTTTCACAAAGAATTATTTTCTTCTATTCTGCTATAAGGACAAGATCTGCACGATGCCAAGTATTATCCCTTCTTATTCTCTTCAGTGGGATTTGAGGGATCACAACAACTTGCCCAAGGCGTCCCAAGCTATGGGTTGTGACTAAAGTTGAAAAGGGTAGTGGGTGTATTATTCATGGGTATTATTTGCATTTTTGGGTAGATATATGTTACTGAAATTGATACTTGCATATGTCACCTCCACTCCTCCCCTGAGTAGTTTTTGTTTCAGGTTTTTGAATGGGTTTCAGTTTTTCAATTTGATTATTTCTATTGTATCTTTTCCAGCAATTGTGCATGCATAATAGTGCAAATATTGCTGAAATGATGTAACTAAAATACTAAAATGTGTGTATTATCAAAATAACCAAAACCAACACACACACACTAAAACAGAATTACTAAAACAGATACTCAATAGAGCATGAATTAATAGCAGTTATTACCTAAACCACTATTTTAGGTTCAGGTAGTGTTGATTCAATGGGTTTAGTAGGTTTACTGGGGTTTTTTGAAGGGAGAGTGTACTTGTTTCAACTCTAGTTGTGACCTCAAATGGGGTCATGCCATAAGGTCATGATCCTGACTGATATTTGCATGCTTGTGTTGCATTTTGGGATTGCAGGATTATGGCCCTTTTCTAATGGTGGGGGGGGATGGGTGGGCAGTGCGGTGGGTGGGCAGGCAGTGCACAGGGGTGTGTTCCCATGAACCCCCACCCACCTGCACCCATCTCCCGTTGCTCCATGCGTGGGTGATGGGTGGAGGTGGGTGGAGCACGGGAGCGCGCATGCACCCCCACCCACTGCCCACAGCATTTCCACAAGCGCCCACTGATCACCCCACACCCACGCATGGGTGCCCCCCCACCTGCACACATGTGCAAGGGGGGTGTCCATGTGAAAATGGCCTATGTCTCGAAAGAGGGGTCATGCAGGCAGAGACTTTGGGAACAACTGGACTCAGTGTTTTGTGAATTCTGGCACAAAGTTTGTATATTTCTGTAATTGCAGAAATACAAGTTTTGCATATTTAAACTGTTCACTAAGGTCTAGATCAGTGGCTCCTGAAACTACTGGTATATGGGGGACCTAAGGCAGTTGAACTGGGAGGATTACAGCGTAGGTGACGCTCAACTCATGCTGAAGCTAACCGATTGCAGTGCGCTGTGGCTGTGATGGCAGTGAAGAAAACTTTCTTCTCTGCTATCATAGCATCTGCAAAGTACTGTCCTGCAGTGCTGTTCCAGGTGGTGAATGGCCTGGTTAATCCAGTTGGTCTCTCCTGTGAACAAGTGTCATTGCCATCTCTGACATTTTTATGTACTACTTTGCAGACAAAATTGCTCATATTCACCATGACTTGGGGGCTGCTATTTCAATTGCAGAGTCACAGTTTGGGGCTATAGAAGATCAGCCTTGTCCTGTTTGTTTGGATCAGTTTCAATTAGTATTGCCCACTGATGTGGGGAAGGTGCTTGGGGCGATGTGGGCAATCTTGCCCATCCTGGCTGGTGAAAGCCAGCTGGGAGACGTTGGGGCCATTGCTTGCTGGGATTGTCAGTGCCTTCCTTTGGGAGGGTAGGTTTTTGGACACCCTCAGAACTGTGGTGCTCTGCCACCTGCTCAAGAATTCATCTTTGAATGTTGACTCCCTGGCCAACTAGCATACTGTCTTTAACCTTTCCTTTTTAGGGAAGGTTATTGAATGGGTGTTGCTCAGCAGCTTCAAGCTCTCCTCCATGCTATCATGTTCCTGAATCCATTTCAGTCAGGCTTTCATCCTTGGTATAGCACAGAGACTGTGCTTATGGCCTTGGTCAATTATCAATGCCTGGAAATCGACAAAGGGAATTGTGCCCTGCTGATCCTGTTAGACTTGTCAGCAGACTTTGATACAGTGATCATGGGGTGTTGTGGACGTGATTGTGGGAACACTGGTGAGGTGTCAAGTACTGATCTTGAGTGGTTCCGTTCATTCCTGTTGGGGAAGGTCCCAGTGGCTGGTGATGGGAGACTGTTTGTCATTCCCTCAGGACCTCCCCTGTGATGTCCCGCAGGGTTCCATCTCATCTCCATTCTCCCCACTTGTATATTCGAGGCTGCTGGGTGAGATCATTCAGAGGTTTTGAGGGAGGTGCCATCAGTAAGCTGATGACACCCAGCTCTACCTCTTTTTCATCCAACCTAGGTCCTGCAGTCTCAGTGCTTACCCGATGGCTGGATACTGTTGGGGACTGGATGAGGGTGAGCTAACTGAAGCTGAATCCAGATAAGACGGAAGTGATGATGACTGGCCAATCATATGACTTAGAGGTGATTGGGACCCTTGTTATTGAAGGGGTCTGGCCCCTTCTGGTTACTCAGTTTCGCATCCCTGGACTGCTTCTGGACCCTTTGCTGCGCTTGGACTACCGGGTTGTAGCAGTGGCCCGAGTGCTTTTTACCAACTCCATCTGATGAGGAGGCTGCGTCCCTTTCTTTCTGATTCCAATTTGGCCACCATCATCCATGCTTTCTTCGCCTTGAGGCTAGATTACTATAATGTGCACTTCGTGGGGCTGTCCTTGGTAACAGTCCAGAAGCTGCAGTTGATGCAGAATGTGGCGGCCTGGCTCTGTGGAGAGGGGGGGGGGGGGATTTGCCATGAGCATATTACACCTGTGCTCCAAAGTCTGCCCTGGCTGCCTATAGCTTTCCAGGCACAATTCAAGGTGCTGGTTCTGACCTTTAAAGTCCTAAATGGCCTGGGTCCCACATCTTTTTGAGACCATCTATCCTTCCATGCTCCACCGCAACCCTTGCGGTTGTCTGGGAGGGCTCCCTTGTGGGTACCACCTGCTAATTTTGTGCGTATGACAAGGGCCCACGGAGAGGCATTCTTGGTTGCTGCCCCAGTATTGTGGAACTCCCTTCCCTCAGAGAGCCGTCAGAGCCCAAGCCTGAGCATTTTTTGGAGGTAGTGCAAAGCCTTCCTTTTCTTTTTTGCAAAGCATTTGGCACACAGGTTTAGGGGTTGAGGTGTGAGGGTTTAAGTGTGAGGGTGGGTTTTTAATGAGGTTTCTAAATTGAGTTTTATTGTATTTTTACAATGTGTGTTTTTATTACATAAGCTGCTCTGAGCCTTAGGGCAGAATTGAAACTAAACTAAGCTAAAATAAAATAAATAAATACATAAATATTGAACCTTAAATATAAAGCTATGACCAAGACAGTAACAAAGTCGCGCCCAGCGGAGCTGTTCCGGGTGGTGTGGGGGCTTGTCAGTCCGTCCTCCCTCTGCCTGGACGGGGACTTGTCCCGGGCCCTTTGTGAGGAGTTTGCCATCTACTTTGCAGACAAGATCGCTCGGATCCAGAGCAACTTTGATACTGGATTAGAGACAGTAGGAACAGAGCATGAGGTGATGGAGGTGCCATCTGGTCCATCTTTCTGGGATGAGTTTCAGGAAGTGACGCCAGCCGATGCTATGGAGATCCTGGGGTCAGTGAGGGCCACTATCTGTGAATTAGATCCTTGCCCATCCTGGTTGGTGAAAGCCTCCAGGGAGATATTGGGGTCAGTGCTGGCGGAGATTATCAACGTGTCCCTTTAGCAAGGGAGTTTGCCCCCCAGTCTCAAGGAGGTGGTGGTGCGCCCCCTGTTGAAGAAGTCATCTTTGGATGTGGATGCACTCACCAGCTACCAACCCATCTCTAACCTTCCCTTTTTAGGGAAGGTTACTGAACGGGCAGTGGCCCTGCAGATTCAGGCTCACCTGGACAGCATCGGTTTTCTCGACTCCTTTCAATCAGGGTTTTGGCCCGGCCATGGTACGGAGATGGTGTTGGTGGCCTTGGTAGATGATCTCCACTGGGAGATGGACGCAGGACGTTTGACATTACTGGTCCTGCTGGATCTCTCAGCCGCGTTTGATACAGTGGACCATGGGCTGCTGTTGAGACGGTTGCGTGACCTGGGGGGTCTGGATGGGACCACCTTTGGTTGGTTCCAGTCATTCCTCTCGGGGAAGACCCAGCGGGTTGTCTTGGGAGCAGAAACATCTAGCCCCCGGGCCCTGGACTGTGGTGTTCCGCAAGGTTCAATCTTGTCTCCTTTATTATTTAATGTATATATGCAGCCCTTGGGGGAGATCGTGAGAGGGTTTGGTGTGTGTTGCCACCAGTATGCTGATGATACCCAGCTTTACCTCTCTTTTTCAGCTGACCCAGGCCCTGCAGTCTCCGTGCTATCTCAGTGTTTGGAGGCCGTTGCGAGTTGGTTATGGCAGAGCAGACTGAAGCTCAATCCCAATAAGATGGAGGTGATGGTGGTGGGCCGGGTGGGGGAGGTGGTGCCCCCTCTTGTGGAGGGGGTACGCCCCTCCGTGGCTCAGCAGGTTCAGAGTCTGGGGGTATTATTGGATGCGGGTCTCCGTCTAGATCAGCAGGTGGATGTGGTGGCAAAGACAGCTTTCCGCCAGATGTATTTGGCGCAGAGGCTGCGCCCGTATATCTCCAGACCCGACCTGGCCACTTTGATCCATACCTTCATCACCTTGAGGCTAGACTACTATAACGCACTCTACATGGGGCTTCCCTTGACACTGGCCCAGAGATTGCAGCTAGTGCAGAATGCGGCAACCCGTCTCCTAACAGGGACAGGCCGACAAGAGCACATAACACCGGTGCTCCGTGCGCTGCACTGCCTGCCTGTAATGTGCCGAGCCAGGGTCAAGGTGTTCACATTGATCTATAAGGCCCTGTACGGTCTTGGACCTGGATACCTCAGGGACCGCCTCACCCTCCGTGACTCAGGACGGACTCTCCGGTCCACCAGGGGTGCCTTCTTGGAAGTCCCCCGCATAAAGCGGGGGGCTACAATGGAGAGGGCATTCTCAGTGGCTGGGCCCCAGCTGTGGAACTCTCTCCCAGAGGAAGCACGACTGGCCCTGAGTCTGCTGACCTTCCGTCGGGTCTGCAAGACATGGCTGTTCTCCCAGGCCTTTGGAGGCGGGAAGGGAAGGGTGGGCTAAATTTTTGTATGGAGGTATTTTAAAATTGTTTTAAATATTTGTGTAGATTTTTATATTGTTAATATATTGTGATAAATTGTTTATTTGATGTTGGAAGCCGCCCCGAGATGCCGTAGGCCTAGGGGGCGGCATATAAATGGAATTTAATTAATTAATTAATTAATTAATTAATTAATTAATTGATTGATTGATTCAATAAATAAATAAATAAATATCAGTCAAGATCATGAATTTATCAGCAGATGGCATGACCCAACTTAGTTTTGGAAACTCATAGTCAAGACCCTTTTCCCACTGAAGTCAGTAGCATCATAATAACCTTAATGCTTTCAAGATTATAATGTAGAAAAATATTAAAACTTCTGAGAGAACCTCTCCATATATACACACATGGTAGCTGGCATGCATGGTGTCAAGACTGGACAGAATATCCAAGCAGCTTCTAGACAGGGACTGGAGATATGACGTCGCCTGGTCATATTCCACCTACTCCCTGCCATCTCCAGTTCTTTTTCTGCTGCAGCAGTGATTGGATGCTACAAGACAGCAGCTAGCTAATTCAATTAACAGAAATATCTTGACCTTGGATTTCTCCTCTAACTTTGGCGTCTCTAACTCCCCACATTGGATGCGATGAAATGGTAAAAAAAGAAAAGAAAAAAGAACAATAACTTCAACTGGAAGTTCAGGAGGACTTTCCCCCTAGCGCCATGTATGGCACTACTGACAAGGGTCTGTCATCCTTTCAAACCAAGAACAAGGAAGGAAAGGGCTTGGTGCATAGCAGAGTATCTTACTGAGAAAGCAACAAAAGCTTCCCCAATACTGTGGCACAGTCTCCTTCAAACCTGACGGTGCTTAAGTCTGGTTCTTCAGGTTTGTCAACATTGCTTTCTAAGTAGGTAATGCAGCATTCTCAAGTTTCATGTACCAAAGCATTGAAGTTGGCATTTGACATCCAGGCTAGAGCAACCCATTGGGTTACCACTCCTACTAAAAAGCACTGTGGCAAAAGGGCCAGCGCTGGACAAGGTTCCTCCTAAGGAGGGTTCTCACAAAAGGAAAAAGAGATCTGCATTGGCATGTAGCACTGATGGTGACAAAGACCGTGTGAGAAAAAGAAGAAGCATCACTGATTTCTGGCTCCTTAGTCACCACTGGTGCCAGTCCAGTGGGCGCTGCAACAGGTGAACCACTCATCGTTGCCACTCATGACTCCTAGGAGGCATTCTCTCCTCTTTGACACCAACAACATGTTCAGCACTGAACTTCTGACAATTCTTGATGCTCCATGTCAAGATACATCAGTACGTAACATTCAGGCACTGACACCAGAGGAACTTGACATTGTATTTGGCTCCCACAGCGCTTCCTTGGGCCTTTCATTCAGGAGTTCATCTGAGTGTCAATGCTGGATCTATAGGTGACTGATAACTGAACTGTTGATAGTGCAGGGGACCAGGAGTGGGGACTGGGCAGGGGTTCTATAGGGCTTCTGAAAATCGGAGGGACCACATGCCTCCCGTGCCCCCACCTCACGAGTCGTCTATAGCTGGATCAGTCTCGGGTCTCTCTCCTTGAGGGCCCCTGAGTTTCTTGGGTGGCGACCATGGGAAGGGTGTTCTTGGTGACCACCTCAAGACTGTGAATCTCCCTTCCGGTGGCGGTCCATTTGGCCCCAGACCTCGCCTCCTTTAGAAGTCAATGTAAGACCTGACTGTTCTGCCAGGCTTTCAGTGGGGGAGATGGGTAGTGTGTGTGTGTGTGTATGGGAGGAGGGGAAGGTATACTTTTTAGCTCCATTCAAATATTGTATTTTATGTTTTTTCTGATTTTAGATTGTATTTTATCTTGTTTTATATTCTTGTTCTAATTTATTGTACGCCGCCCTAAGCTGCCTTTTGGCAGGAGGGGGCGGGATACAAAATCATTGTATAAATCAATAAAATCAATCAATCAATCAACTAATAAATGTAGGCTGGGATCCTCAACCATTAAAGTCAATGAGAGTTTTGCCATTCATTTTAATGGATTGGGACTGCAACTTTAGGACACAATTGACTTCAATGTGGTTACTCCTGAGTTGGAGGTTTGAGGATTGCAGCCTTAGTATGATATGGGTATTATGAAATATTTCCTTCAGTAACAGAAAACAAAAAGTATATACTTTTATGTAGCATCATTATATACGAAAGCCATGTAACACTTCTCCTCCTCCCCCTAAAGTATTTTAGGGCTCTCTCATATCTATGTTTTGAGATACACAAATTAACTAGAAAAATCAATGACTCTAAGGGATTGTTTAACCCACCCCACAAGCCTTACCTGCCTTGGGAGTGGAATTTGGCAGCTTCTCCATATTAAGGCATAATTTAAAATGGAAGAAAAATACTATAACCAACTTAAACTGCAATGAGAAGTAGGGAGGTAGATTATATTTATGGAGATGGATATTTGGCAAGAACACCAGCCTTTACATCCTTAGCTGTTGAAAAAAAAATGCTTTAATGGTTACAATTGTCATGATATCAACATCTCATCTGGAAAAAGGAATTTCTATTCTCCAGCACCCACACAGAGGGTGTGTTTGCATGTTTGCCATTATTACCTTTACTGTATGCATGTCAAAGAATTATTCGCAGCATCCTTTGTATTGAGGTGTAATCCTCCAGGTGTTTAGTGCCAGTGCTTGCACTTAACACCAATACAAATCCCATTCAATCAAATGGGGGCTCACACAGTCAATAATGACCAATGCCAAACAACTGGAGAAGCATGCTGCCTGTATAGGCATTAGGCAACATCAAATTTAATTACTTACAAGCATAGATTATTAATGGTTGAAACTGAAACAGCTGAGTTACCAACATAACTTTCTGTAGCATCTGGAATTCCTTGGTGGTCTCCTGTTCAGCTACTAGCCAAGCCCAACCCTGCTTAGCTTCTGAGAGTTCACAAGTCCATAGCCCAAGAGATATGTCTGCAGATGGTAAAAATATTTGTGTCTGTTTGGGAAAGGAAGTTTTGCTTTCACATTTTTCTTTAATGATGATTGAGCTGTGCATATGAGATGTGTTGAGCTGCAAGATATGTCCATTTTTCAAAATAAGGATTATAAAGGTATAGAATTGTAGTGTGAGAAGGGATCTCAAGAGTCCAACCCCCTGCTCCAAGCAGGATATTCTCTGTCTAAAGCACTGCAGATGGATGCTTGTCCAGCTCCATTTTGAAAACATCCAAGGAAGGAGATTCTACAACCTCCCTGGGCAAATTATAATAACAGAAGTGACCTCAGGGGTCGTCTAGTTCAACCCCCTGCTTGGATGCAGGATGACCACAACTACAACATCCCTGGAAAGATGGCCAGTCCACGGCTGCCGGTATGGGGGCCGGATGGGAGGTACGAGGGGGGGGTTCCCCGTCGGGGAGGAAAGGAGGGGGGACGCGTCAGGCACACGTCTCCCGGCACAGGGCAGAGGGCCCACACCAACCCCCCCACAGACTGAGGACCCCCATCCCAGCACATCCCAGGGGCACAGCCAGAGGAGCAGAAGCAATAGCGAGGTGAGCATGAGGGAACCCCCCTCCCCCAACTGGGACAGGAGGGCTATGCCCCAGGCCCGGCACCGCGGCCCAGGGAACACAGGGCAGGCGGTTGCCACATAACCCGTTCCCCCATTCCCCCAGGACAGCTCCCAGACAATGGAATACTGCACCACTGGGACAACGGCCGAGGAGGGCCCCCAAGACAGCCAGGTGAGCCGAAGGGCACCCCAGGGGGGAGAGGGGAGGGCAGGCCCCATGGGGGCATGGAGGGGGGCAGCAGGACCCGGAGTAACCCCTAATGCACCACCACCAACAGGACACGACCATCTCCACGGCTACCACAGCCACAGGGCGGGCCCCATGCCACCAAGCCAGTTCCCCCCCCCCAGGTCTCAAAAGGGGGAGCCCTGCTTAAGGCAGGAGATCAGGGACTTTATATGTGTGGGGGGGTCTGAAAGGGTCCAGCACGACCTGGTGCGCAGCTACAAGACCAGACAGGTCTATGAAGCCATCACCCAGGAGATGCAGAGGCAGGGGTACAATAGGGATGTCACCCAGTGCATGCAGCAGGCAAAGGACTTGAGGTCCAGATATAAACATATCAAGGACAACAATCTCAAGTCCAGCTGGGCCATGCGCACAGCTGAGTTCCAGTAGGAGCTGCCCAAGTTCCTCTGCATGGACGGGGACATCGTGGCCTCACACACACACGGCAGCACCTTCGCCAGGGGCAGAATCAGGGCCAACACACAACCCCCCCTGACCAACCCCACAGAGCAGGGGGGAGGTGCCCCTGGCAAGGCCAGCCAGGAAGCGGGAGGTGACAGCCCCATCCCACAGGGGGAGGAGGCGCCCCGGGGATCCGAGCACCGAACCACCACACTCCATGCATGCCCACAACACCTACCGCCCACAGGGACGGAGGCACGTGCGGAGCAAGTGGAGACCCATGACAGCCCCCAGGAAGCGGAGGAACAGGATCCAGGTATAATCGCCCTGGCGAGGCCAGCCAGGAAGCGGGAGGTGACAGCCCCATCCCACAGGGGGAGGAGGCGCCCCGGGGATCCGAGCACCGAACCACCACACTCCATGCATGCCCACAACACCTACCGCCCACAGGGACGGAGGCACGTGCGGAGCAAGTGGAGACCCATGACAGCCCCCAGGAAGCGGAGGAACAGGATCCAGGTATAATCGCCACAGCGGGGCCAGGGGGGAGGCCCGGACAGAGGCACAGCAGCTGGGGTCTGGGTGACAGTAAACACTAATGGCCCCCCATCCCATTGCAGCACAAGGCAGCCTGGAGGTGCATGAGGTGGAGGTCACGGAGGAGGAGGTGGACAAGGCGGGCCCGGTGGCACCCCCACTACCAGGTGAGGTGCACGTCCACGACGGGGCACACCAGCCAAGGGGCCGCAGGGGGGCAGGGGGCGGGGGTGGGCGGAGGTACAGGGTGGGAAGGGGGGCACCCGGGAGCATGCGACCACAACCAGCAGGGCCCAACAGGGGTCGGGGTGGTGGGGGCAGGAGGGAGGGGCCGGTGATTCCACAGCGGCCCCCCCGGAACACATGATGGACATGGGCCCCATCTGCTTTGATCCGCAGCCAGGGGGTCATTCCACAAGAGAGAAGGGCAGGGCAGGGGGGCCCCACAGGGGAGGTCAGAGGGGAGCTGCCACACTATGGTGGCTGCCCCACCAGGCACCCTGGGTCATGTGGTAGCAGGCAGCGGGCCACACCGGCCAGAAACACTAACATGGTGTGCAACCTCTCATTCACAGACCAGGCACCCGTTCGTGCGAGGGGTGTGGCTGCCGGCAGCGTGGAACGGAACCAGGAGCTGCGAGCCAGGAACCAGCACTGGAGGGAGGACCTCAGCAGGGAGCTTCTGGAGGAATTGCAATGGTTAGCCGCGGTGCACTCCCGGAAGCTCGCGCTCACAAGGGAGCTCATCAGAGGGGAGGGGGAAAGGGACTGGGAGATCCTGGCTGCCATGATGGCCCGGTCCCACACCAAGCACCTCTGGGACAGGTGCCAGGCTGCCGCCCTCCAACGCAAGCAGCAGCATGCCTGTAACAGGCTGGAGGGTCAGCTGCATGGCTCATAGACCTCATGGGGGAGGCCATGGAGGCCCTGCGGTGTGACCCCCCCAGCATGACAGGCCCTGCCATGCTGCGAAAGGAGGGTCGGCGGCCGACCAGCACCATGGCGGCTTCCCACTGGTGCAGGTGCCCCTCCCTGCACCTCGGCCACCCATGGTTCCCCCAGCAGCAACCCTACCCAGGCCTGGTCCACGGGGTCCCCTTCCCCCACATAGGGCAACAGAACCTGCTGGTGGGGCTGCCCTTCCAGCCCGCACCCCCCATGGTCCCACCCCCGCTGCCACCCTGACCCCTCCACCGGGAAGTGACGTCCCCACCCCAGGACCGTGCACCCCAGGACAACCAACCGCCCATGGTGGCCGCCCCATCCCCTCCGTTAAGGATGCAGCACCCTGGGGCCCTGTAGGGTGGGGGGCGCTACAGGGTGGGGGCTGGATGGGGACGAAGGGGCACCACACAGGGCACTGCCCCGGTAGGAAACCCAATACAGAACTCGCACTGAGCACACGCACCACAGGAGCCGTGGAGCGATGGCCATGGCTGCCGCCAAGCGTACCAGCTCCGGTAAGAAGGTCTGGCCTGCACAGGGTCTGTATTGCCATGGGAGGGTCAGTACAAGGGCCCCCTTCATAGGGGGTTGCTCCACGTTACGTGTTATGCTTGTGTGGAGTGTAGGGGGCTCCCTGGGTGACCACAGCGCCCCCAGTGGCATGGGCCCCAGCGTGGGACAGAGATAGGTGCACATGACAATCACTTACCCCATTCTTGTTCCTCCTCGCAGGGGCCGTCAGTGGAGGCCAGGGTCGAGCAGCCACTGGATGACGGGGGGGGGGGGGCCT
>QEPC01003911.1:2364196-2383837 GCA_003113815.1 Sphenodon punctatus | reverse complement strand
GGGGGTCTGAAAGGGTCCAGCACGACCTGGTGCGCAGCTACAAGACCAGACAGGTCTATGAAGCCATCACCCAGGAGATGCAGAGGCAGGGGTACAATAGGGATGTCACCCAGTGCATGCAGCAGGCAAAGGACTTGAGGTCCAGATATAAACATATCAAGGACAACAATCTCAAGTCCAGCTGGGCCATGCGCACAGCTGAGTTCCAGTAGGAGCTGCCCAAGTTCCTCTGCATGGACGGGGACATCGTGGCCTCACACACACACGGCAGCACCTTCGCCAGGGGCAGAATCAGGGCCAACACACAACCCCCCCTGACCAACCCCACAGAGCAGGGGGGAGGTGCCCCTGGCAAGGCCAGCCAGGAAGCGGGAGGTGACAGCCCCATCCCACAGGGGGAGGAGGCGCCCCGGGGATCCGAGCACCGAACCACCACACTCCATGCATGCCCACAACACCTACCGCCCACAGGGACGGAGGCACGTGCGGAGCAAGTGGAGACCCATGACAGCCCCCAGGAAGCGGAGGAACAGGATCCAGGTATAATCGCCACAGCGGGGCCAGGGGGGAGGCCCGGACAGAGGCACAGCAGCTGGGGTCTGGGTGACAGTAAACACTAATGGCCCCCCATCCCATTGCAGCACAAGGCAGCCTGGAGGTGCATGAGGTGGAGGTCACGGAGGAGGAGGTGGACAAGGCGGGCCCGGTGGCACCCCCACTACCAGGTGAGGTGCACGTCCACGACGGGGCACACCAGCCAAGGGGCCGCAGGGGGGCAGGGGGCAAGGGTGGGCGGAGGTACAGGGTGGGAAGGGGGGCACCCGGGAGCATGCGACCACAACCAGCAGGGCCCAACAGGGGTCGGGGTGGTGGGGGCAGGAGGGAGGGGCCGGTGATTCCACAGCGGCCCCCCCGGAACACATGATGGACATGGGCCCCATCTGCTTTGATCCGCAGCCAGGGGGTCATTCCACAAGAGAGAAGGGCAGGGCAGGGGGGCCCCACAGGGGAGGTCAGAGGGGAGCTGCCACACTATGGTGGCTGCCCCACCAGGCACCCTGGGTCATGTGGTAGCAGGCAGCGGGCCACACCGGCCAGAAACACTAACATGGTGTGCAACCTCTCATTCACAGACCAGGCACCCGTTCGTGCGAGGGGTGTGGCTGCCGGCAGCGTGGAACGGAACCAGGAGCTGCGAGCCAGGAACCAGCACTGGAGGGAGGACCTCAGCAGGGAGCTTCTGGAGGAATTGCAATGGTTAGCCGCGGTGCACTCCCGGAAGCTCGCGCTCACAAGGGAGCTCATCAGAGGGGAGGGGGAAAGGGACTGGGAGATCCTGGCTGCCATGATGGCCCGGTCCCACACCAAGCACCTCTGGGACAGGTGCCAGGCTGCCGCCCTCCAACGCGAGCAGCGGCACGCCTGTGACGGGCTGGAGGGTCAGGCCGCATGGCTCATGAACCTCATGGGGGAGGCAATGGAGGCCCTGCGGTGTGACCCCCAGCATGACAGGCCCCGCCATGGAGGATTAGCAGCCGACCAACACCATGGCAGCCACCCACTGGTGCAGGTGCCCCCCCTCGCACCTTGGCCACCCGTGGTTCCCCCAGCAGCAGCCCTACCTGGGTCTGGTCCATGGGGTCCCCCTCCTCCACATAGGGCAACAGGACCTGCCAGCAGGGCCACCCTTTCAGCCCACGCCCCTCCTGCTCCTGCCCCCACTGCAACCCCAACCCCTCCACCGGGAAGCAATGCCCCCACCCCAGGACCGTGCACCCCAGGACAATCAAATGCCCATGGTGGCTGCCCCACCCCCTCCAGTAAGGCCACAGCACCCCGGGGCCCTGGGGGATGGGGGGGCACTATGGGGGGCTGGACGGGGAAGACGGGGCACCAAACAGGGCACTGCCGGGTATGGAACACAGTACAGAACCCACACCGAGCACACACACCACAGGAGCTGTGGAGCCATGGCCATTGCCGGAACCAAGCGCACCAGCTCTGTGAAGCTGTACCGGACTGTAGATGGTCCATAATACCATGGTTGGGTCAGTACAAGGGCCCCCTTCATAGGGGGTTGCTCAGCATTATGTGTTATGCTCATGTGGGGCATAGGGGGCTCCCTGGGTGACTACAGGGCCCCCAGTAGCCTGGGCCCCAGCGTAGGAAAGGGATAGGTGCACAAGAGGATCTTGATTCCCCTCACAGGGACCATCAGTGGAGGCCAGGATGGAGCGGCCAGTGGATTATAGGGGGACCGGGCCGTCCGGTCGGCGATTGCTGCGGTCAGCTGCGGCTAGAGCTCACTGGCCTAGGAGCCCCGGTGGTGTGGCCAAGAGGGGGCATGGGTGCCCCCAACGTTAACCACCCCCACCCATTGTACACATCCCCCATGAATAAAGATACTGAACCTATACCTCGCTGTCGCTTCCTCTGTCCCAGGACAGGTGGCCAGGGGGGGATTGCGGGGGGGTTCTGGCAGGGTGGGGGCACTGTACAGTGCCTGGCTGGCCAACGGGACTGGGGGCCATCCTGGTGAGGCTGCAGGCAGTTGTGGTGGCTGGAACAGGTGTACACAGACCCGTCACAGGTGGACTGGCGAGTGGCAGCAGGCAGGACACTGCAGGGCCTGAGCACCCCATGGCAGACAGTGAGGGGACTGGTCCTGCAACCCAGCAACTCACGATACCCATTCCCAGGACCCCTGTCACCCACACACGGCACAGAGGCAGAGTTGCGGTTCAAGGGTACTACCCAGCTGTATTGAAGGGGTGCACAGGATTATGAATGTGGGTGTGGGTCGGACGCTGCCCAGTGGTCAGCTGCCTGGGCAACAATGTGGTGGCAGATGGCATCCCTGTTTTCCTCAGAGATGCACCGGAATGCCCCACGCTGGGCATGTTGGTACAGGGGCACGGGGCCAGCCCTGTGCACCGGTGGTGGGTTGTCCAGGGCAGTGCCTCCTGTCTCGCATACATTGTGCAGGATGCACGCTGCCATGACAAGGATGGGGATGTGGTCCAGGTCAAATTGGCTCCTGTTTCTCAGGAGGCACCAGGGCATCTTCAGGAGCCCGAAGGCCCGCTTCTCCACATTGCGTGTGGATGACAAGCGCTCATTGAACAGGCGGTGGTCTGGGTTGCATGCCACTGGATAGGCCCGCATAAGCCACGGGCTGAGTGGGTAGGCGGGGTCCCTTATCACAACAGGGGCCATGGGAACCCCCTCTATCACATGGTACAGGTTGGGAGTGATCTCCCCGTCAAACATGCGTGCATAGAATGGGGATATGCGTGGATATGAAACGCAGGATATGCGTGTCATGGCTCCACCCCAACTGGCCTGGGTACATGTCTATAAACAGGCCCCTATGATCCACTACGGCCTGCAGATTTTATGGAAAAGGCCTGTTTCCTATTCATGTAGTCGATCTTTGCATGAGGGGGTTGAATGATGGGGATGTGGGTGCTGTCAATGGCCCCGATGCAATGAGGGAACCCCAGATCCTCAAACCCATGCATCACCTCCTCGGGGTCACGGAGCTGGATGACCCGCTCCAGGAGGAGCTCCATGAACAGGTTGCACACATCATGGAGGGCCCTGTTCATGGTGGCTGTGCCCACTCCAAACTGCTCCCCCACGCTCCTACAGGAATCCAGGGTGGCCAGCCGCCACACCGCCATGGCTATGCGCATCCCTGGTGGCAGCTGGAAGCACATGTTGGTCTTCTGCCTCTGGAGGTGAGGGTTGAGGAGCTCCCCCAAGTAGGTCAGGAGGGAACGGGTCATACAGAAGTGGTCCAACCATTACCTGTCCGTCCAGGTGGCCAACATGTTCTTCCACCAGTCATTGGTGCGGGAACGCAACCAGTGCCATCACAGGGTCGGTAGGGTCACGCTGCAGCCATACACATTGAGGGTCCATCGGGCCAGGACGAGCTGGCCTCGCTGGGACACCACTGAGCACAAAAGGGCATGACATCGGACGGCTGCCCACCTCACCCATCGCACAGTCACCGCCCTCCTGAGGTTTGCTGCCCTCCGCTGCCATGCCCCCAGGAGGACGGAGCCTCGACCAGGCAGGTGGAGCAGGGCCATCTGCTGTAGCAGCATGCACAGCAGCAGGAGGGCTGCACCCAGGATTCGCAGAAGCATGTCCCTGGGCTGTGGGTACTCGTCCTCTGGCAGCATGGTTCTGCAGCTCCTCACTCCCAGCCACCCCCTGCTGGCTAGTGCCCTGGCTGCAGTGCGACCCACTGTGTGGCCTGTGCCCCCGGCCCAGAATCCCCTTGTATCGCTGGTGCACCTCTGTGTCCACCTAGCTCACTGTCGCCGTTCTCTGTTTGCTGCTCAACCCCGTGCTACCACCTCAATGCCCCACGCCCCACCACAGTACATCGCTTATATACTGTGTAACCCGGTGGTGGCAGGGCACCGATTAGTGCTGCACTGGGGGTGTGATGGAGCTGCCACTGATTGCCAGGCCCAGCTGATCATCCCCACAATTGCGCCATCCGCTAGCCCGCTGGGGGGGATGGGACCGCGCACTCCAGGGTACCGCTGTCTCTGCACCTGCACTACATTCTCCCCTGCCATGGTCCACCTTTGCATACTACAGCTGTGCATGGTGTGGATACAATGCCTGGCTCAGCTCCTTCGCCTGGCATACTGCCCGGCTGTGGCCTCCCTCATCTCTCGTCACCTGCGCTGGATCCCTTCTGTCCTGTGTGTGGGTTGCGGAGCCCCAGCCCCGGTGGGCTGGTCTATCTCTGGCATGCAAGGTCTCCTGTGGGTGAGGGTAGCCTCTTGATACATGCTCATCCCAGTCACTGCAGCCCCCCGTCCCCTGCCTGTTGCTTCACCAGAGCGGGCCCCACTGCTGCCATAACTGGTCGTTGTGCAGGGCCCTCAGCCAGGGATGTCAGGGAGGGGTGGTCGCCCTGTGTGGACATGATGTTGGGGGCCCTCTGGCTGATCCGTGATGTTAAGCTGTTGGTGGGCGACCCCCTGTCGGTGGAGGATGGCTTTCGGCTCCTGTCGTGGTACATGTGGATGATGGGACACCAGGTCGGTGTCCCAGCATGCTGGGGGCGTTCCCTCGAGATCGGCTTCACCCTCCTGCACCAACCTCCTTGGGGGCACCTGCCCTCCATTGTTGTGCCATGGCCACTGTGGAGGTAACAGCCGCTCACCTGCTGACGGCGCGACCCGGGTTCGGCCTCACCTTGCTGTCCAGGGGTCCCCCTGTTGCTGACCTGTACACCGGCACCCTCCTGCATGCCCATGGCATCCCGTGCATACCCCTGGACGTGGGGAACCTCCTGTGGGACCAGGGCTTGCTGTCCCCCGAGGTTGGTGGCCCACTCTGGACCGGGGACCCTTCTGCCGTGGAGCTCACCACCCTTTGATCAGTGAGGGACCTTCCAGCTGTGTGGGCAGTGGCTGCTTTTGTGGATCAGCTCCTTCCCCGCTTCGTGGTGGATGCGCTCCTGAGGCTTCTGACAGGGCCCGTTCGCCTGGGAGGGTCTAGCACAGGGGACCCCGCCCCGGGAGCGCTCACTGGACCTTCCATGAGTAGTGCCTCACCGCCACTCACTCTCTGCCACCCTGGTGCCCTGGACAGGGCATTGCCTGGGGCCCCCTGTGCCGCCAATCAGACTGTGCACTGCCATCTGCTTTGCTGCTGCCTTCCGCATTGTTTACTGGACCCCATCGCCCCCTCTGGGTGACCGCAGCTCCTTCCCGCTGGGCCTTCCCTGTTGCCCACACCCACTGTCCATGTGCACACCTGTGCCCTCCTGTTGTGCTCCTCTTGCCTGGCCATGGGTCCACCCACACCCCACTGCTCTGCCTCTCTTTGTTTGGGGGACCCCGTTCCCCCGGCACCAATAAAATGCTATTCTGTGATGGTCTGTCCTGCCTTGCTTTTTTTGCTGCTTTGGTGACTGGGTGCCCCCTCCCCTTGGTGGCCCTCCTGCCCCCATTTGTGTGGTTGTGTGCAGGGGGTGTCCTTGGTGTGTACTGGTGGGCTCCAGGCCTGTGGGGTGTGCGCCAGTTGTGTGGTGTGTGTTCCTCTGGCGACTTCCCTGCTGGGCGCTTCTGCCTGGGGTTACTCAAGGGGTGGTATTGGTAGTGGGCAGTTGTCCAGGCACCCCCTGGACTCACCTGTCCATTGATGTGGCGGTGCACCTCCCCTCCGCTCCCCTCTGCTGTCGCCCCCTGTTGGTGCAGTCCATATGTGGTGGTGGCAATGGATGGGTGGTGGCACCATGGGCGCTAGGCGGCTGAGCGTGAGTAGGGGTTGTGCTGGGCCTGGGATTTGGCCCCTCCAATCCGCCTTCATGCAGGGGTCCGGGTGCTCTTCCGGGTGGTGGCTGTCAGCATGTGGGGTGTGCCCCTGGTGCTGTTGCTGGCCCCGGCCCTCGCAGGGCCCATTGATGCGGGTGTTCCCCATTGCCCTGTCCCTTCTCTCCTGCAGCGACTGTTGTCACGCTGCTGGCAATCTTGCACCTGGGTGCGATGGAGCAGCAGCTGGAGCGGGCAGCTTGGGACATGCGGGCGACGGGCTGGATGTTTGATGGCATCCGTGAGTGTGCTGCCTGTTTGCTGGGCCCTGTGCCTGTGTCCCTCCATGGGGGGTTCTGTTCCTTGGTGCCCAGGGCTGGCTCTGATGGCTGTCTCCTTTCCCTCTGTCCCATTCAGTGAAAGTCATGATCGCGGAGCGGACCCAGGAGCAGGGGGAGTTGGAGCTCCTCCTGCACATCCTGGAGTGGCTGCACCAGCTGGACCGCGCACAGGTCGAGCGCTGGCACCAGGTGTGGGGTCGGTGGCCCTATTGACTGGGTGTTATCCCAGGCCTGCTGCTCCTGGCGCTGGTCCCCCCTTCTGTTGCCCCATCCCTCTGCCCTGCCCTGTTGTTGTTGCCCCCTGTTGCTGTTTCTCCGTTTCAGCTTATATTCTGTGTAACCCGGTGGTGGCAGGGCACCGATTAGTGCTGCACTGGGGGTGTGATGGAGCTGCCACTGATTGCCAGGCCCAGCTGATCATCCCCACAATTGCGCCATCCGCTAGCCCGCTGGGGGGGATGGGACCGCGCACTCCAGGGTACCGCTGTCTCTGCACCTGCACTACATTCTCCCCTGCCATGGTCCACCTTTGCATACTACAGCTGTGCATGGTGTGGATACAATGCCTGGCTCAGCTCCTTCGCCTGGCATACTGCCCGGCTGTGGCCTCCCTCATCTCTCGTCACCTGCGCTGGATCCCTTCTGTCCTGTGTGTGGGTTGCGGAGCCCCAGCCCCGGTGGGCTGGTCTATCTCTGGCATGCAAGGTCTCCTGTGGGTGAGGGTAGCCTCTTGATACATGCTCATCCCAGTCACTGCAGCCCCCCGTCCCCTGCCTGTTGCTTCACCAGAGCGGGCCCCACTGCTGCCATAACTGGTCGTTGTGCAGGGCCCTCAGCCAGGGATGTCAGGGAGGGGTGGTCGCCCTGTGTGGACATGATGTTGGGGGCCCTCTGGCTGATCCGTGATGTTAAGCTGTTGGTGGGCGACCCCCTGTCGGTGGAGGATGGCTTTCGGCTCCTGTCGTGGTACATGTGGATGATGGGACACCAGGTCGGTGTCCCAGCATGCTGGGGGCGTTCCCTCGAGATCGGCTTCACCCTCCTGCACCAACCTCCTTGGGGGCACCTGCCCTCCATTGTTGTGCCATGGCCACTGTGGAGGTAACAGCCGCTCACCTGCTGACGGCGCGACCCGGGTTCGGCCTCACCTTGCTGTCCAGGGGTCCCCCTGTTGCTGACCTGTACACCGGCACCCTCCTGCATGCCCANGGGTGTTATCCCAGGCCTGCTGCTCCTGGCGCTGGTCCCCCCTTCTGTTGCCCCATCCCTCTGCCCTGCCCTGTTGTTGTTGCCCCCTGTTGCTGGTTCCCCATTTCATTAAAGGCTTTTGTGTTCCTTCCCCATGTGTTCATGCTGTGCTTTGCTTTGACCTCTCCCCTTGTGCAGGTGCCTCTGGGGGGGTGTTGCGGGGTTGCCTGTGTAGTGTGGGTTCCTTCCCCCTCTTCCCCCCCCCCATGGGCCATATGCACGTCCCTGTGTGTTTTTGTTGCCTGCTCTGTGTGTGCCGCCCTGCAAGGGGGGGGGGGGCTGGTGCTGGCCTGTCTAGGTTCTGTGCCAGCATTGTGTGGAGCTGGCTCCTTTGTAGCAGCTGTCATCCCATCTCCCTCCTGCCCCGTCCGTGCGGGACCTGGTGGCTCGGGGGCGGGGCCGCATTGTGTGGCTTCATTTCCCCTCGGTTGGCCATGTTATGCCGTCGCTATGCCGGGTGGGGCTTCCCCGCCAGTCCTGGCTGTCCGTGTACTTGCACGGATGTTTGCTGGGTGCTTCCCAGGATGGGTGTTTGGCTGCTGGATGTTTGCCGGCCCCTCCTCTTTCCGTCCCACATCCCCCCGTGGCACTGTCTGTGTATCTGTCTCCTTGCTCAGCGCCACCGGGTGTTTGCTGGTTGTGCTCCCCCACCCATCCACACCCATCTCCACCGATCGGCGCTGCTGCGCCATCCATGTAAAAATGGCCATTGCCAAACAATGCTTATTGTTATAAAAAAAATTCTGATATCCAACTGAAATCTACCTCCCTGCAATTTGAGCCCATTATTTCTAGTCTTGTAGTAGTAGTAGTAGTAATGTTTATTTGAGTAACCCAAAGGGTCATTTCAAAAAGGATACAATTAAAATGAAAAACAAAGTTTGAACAAGTTAACATAATATAATAAAATGACATAATGTGCCTAACTGAACAAGCCAAAGGAATAAATAAAACATCACATCGATACCATAAGTGGCAGAATAGCAGCCCTCTTAGAATAAATACAGAAAGACCATCAACGCATAACAGGTCAAGTCATTGATTGTTTTATTTTAAACACCTGAGCACAGTAAGAAGCCATGACTCTGGTGGCACACACAGAGCAGTGTCTTTACCACTAAGCAGTTTAACCAACCACAAATCGGAACGCCAAGCCTTGCATTCAGCTATATAAAAAGATAAAAACCTCATTCTAGGTTGTGAGTAGTCCGGACAATCAAAAATAACATGGTGACGGGATTCAATCTGGGCCAAAGAGCAATTCGAACAAAATCTAAGCCCCCAGGGGATACCAGCATAGCGCCCTTGCGCTACAGCAGATGGAAACCCATTGAGTCTAAACAATGTCAACGCATGCTTAGATAATAATCGGTCCAGAGGAACAGATAACTGAACTCCACAGATTGCAATTTGATGCTAGGGTATAATGGGGCTACCTTCTGTGCATTTATCAGTATCGTCTGCATATAACAAGAGTGGGATTCTACAATTGGCCAGTTTTGGTGGATGTGTATATATTTTGGCTATGAAAGAAACCAACCCATTAAGATAAAAGTTAAATAAAGCTGGGGCTAATAGGCATCCTTGCCTAACACCCCAAGATATTTTAATTGTCTTAGTGGGAGGGTAGGCAGACAAATACCGAACCTGCATTGTATTGTTACAATGGAATTTTACCATGAGAAGCAATAAGCGACTATAGATGGAAGTTAGGCTTAGCTTGTGCCAAAGAAGTTCCCTATCTACAGAGTCAAATGCCTCCTTAAGGTCAACAAAGCATAGATAAAGGCACGACTTGCTACCAGTGTGGGAATACTTGGCAATCAGTTGCTGTAATACAAATATGTGGTCCAAGGTGGACTGGCCCTCTCGGAACCCTGCCTGTTCTACAGCAATTACATCATTGTCCTTAAGTCAGGCTTGGAATTTCTGAAGTAAGTGCTTGGCATAGAGCTTCCCAATGACGCTTAACAAACTAATAGGATGGAAATTTGAAGGGAGATTGACATCGCCTTTCTTATGGATGGGAATGACCAGGCTATTAAGCCAATATCTGGGGAAAAGACCATGCACATCTACATATGAAAATAAGGGTGCTAGAATGGCAGCCCACCAATCTGGGTCTAGTTTAAGTAGATCGGAGTGATAGAGTCACAACCGGGGGCTTTCCCTGCTTTCAACTGGAGAATTGAGTCCTTAATTTCATCAGGAGAAACCGGTTGCCACTGTGGACAATTTTCTATAGGTGAGTCTAAAGGGCTTAGATTATAGATAGGAGTATTTAAGTTTGTAAATAGGTCGGAAAAATGGTGCCACCAGTCATGGGAAGAGAGAGTGGAAAAATTTCCCACAGGTCTTCTCATAGCTTGTTTAATAAGCACCCAGAATCTTTTGGTATCATTCGATTTGGCCGCTTGCAAAAGTTGGGACCATTTCAGCCTCCAGTCTTTTCCCCACAAGTAGCTTTCTGTATGTTTTCCTGGTAATGTTTTCCTGGTAATGTTATGATTAACCCCTTTAATTTCTTTTCAGTAATAACTAGAAGAGGTGAACACCCGGCGGGAATCTCTTTTGGGCCCAACAGACGTTACGGTACCGCAACCACCATGGTGGGGTTCACCGTGGTTGACTGTGGTATTGTAACATCTGTTATGGCCCCATGGTCCGGAATTGGTGGACAGTACCAGCTGTTACCGCTGCTGATTCCGGGCCATGGCTAAGACTCCGGGCGGTGGGCAGGCGCAGTGGCCAGGGGACAGGTGGCCGGGGCAACATGGGGGGCGGGACTGTACGGCCGCACGTTGTGCCGTGCAGCCCGCCCCCTCCCTGATCCCCCTCCAGAATCCAGCCAGCACGTCTGTTGACCAGCCGTCCAGATTCCGGAGGGGGATGAAAAGGTGATTCTGTGCCATGGCCCAAGGGAGGCCCGGCACGTCTGAAATCAGCCAAAATTGGCTTCTTTCAAACTGATTTATTATAGTACTTTAAAAAGTACATATTCTGCTTTTAAGTATTTTCAGACCTCTCTGTAAAGATAATCAAAAAATGCAGGAGAAAACAGGAAAAAAAGCTGTCACAAAAGGCAATTCCAGCCCCATTTGCCAGGCAGCTCCTGACTATATACTCTTTTAGCCCTTTTGATCACAGAGTGTAACCATGGGGGTCTCCCCAATTCCCCTGGATCTGGCACTGAACTGAGATAGCTGCAAAAGTTTTCCAGCTCAATTTAAACACAGTCAGGAGAATCCTTCCCATCCCCCAATATGAAATTTAATGGGAGTTATGTGCCCGTTACCTGGAATGTGGATACTGAGGGGGAAAACACACACACACCAGCAGCTGAGCTCCTGCGAAGCCATGTGGCATCAAACCACACACACTATCACTGCTCAGATAGCCTCTCTGCAGTCAGTCTCTGGAGCTCAGTGCACATGCTGACTAGTGGGCAGCTCGCAGTTGAGCTGCTGCTGCAGCAACCTTGTGCACCTGCTCCCACGCAACTTTCAAGCTGCACACGACAACACCACCGACCGAGGGAGTTCCTTCCCCCGCACGTGAGACCATGCGCCTTGGACTGGAAGAGGAGGAGGCAGGGTGGCGGGTGGGGCCAGTGAGGGGCAGGGGCAGTGAGGCCCAGAAGGGAGGGGGGCCTCCCAAGCTTTGACTGTGTGGACGGCAGTGCCGTTCCTGCCAGAGGGGGTGGGGGAAAGGAGTGGAAATGCAGCACAACTGCTGCCCCCCAGAAAACGTCACCCAAGGCCTGAACCTAGGGGGCCTGCCCCTAAGTCTGGGCCTGGGTAGGGGATACGCTGGTGGGGGAGGTATCAGCAGTGCCCTTGTCATGAATGGATCATTATCTACTCTGGGCCAGTATCCTCATGCATGTCAGTCCCTGGAAGGGAGCGGAGCCAGTTTGGTTGGTTCAGCCCCAGAGACTTATGAAACCAGGGAGGTTCCAGAATGCTTGGGGGCGGGAGGGGTATATCCTCTGGTTTCGATGACCATTTGCTTTATGACTTTGTGATGCTCTGGGATTGTGTGCTGACTGAGGCCATCGACTATACAACTCCTAGGCGTCTGCTCCAAAATCGCTGACATCGCAGGTCCCCTGTGGTAGATGAAGCGGGAAGGGCGGTGGTTGGAGCAATAGTGGTGTCGTTCTCGAACTGAAGTGGACCGATTGTGACATAGAGTCAGTTTGCATACCTTATTATTAGTTTATTATGGAATCAGCTTCCGCCATATCCAGAAACAAAAAAATAAAGAGATTTACATTATCAGTATAAAATTAATAAAAAAGGACAAAGAAAGCAGAAAAATACGAGACAAGCTCAGCATTCTACATCTCAGTAGTCAGTTAAAAGGGGGCATATAACAACTCAAGGGTGCCAACAACTCACAATCAGGTAATAACAGGAGGACATAGGATTCGTGTTAAATACACAATTTCTTTAACTATCAACTAAAGCATTCCTTATTGGCAATAATTACAATACCATCCTACCTTAACATAACATATTTAAATGTTGCCGAATAACTTTCCTTCTCTTAGTGGCTAAACTAATGAAGATTGCCACAGCAGTCAGAGAATCTGCTGACATTTATTTTAATAAATGATTTAATCTTTGACAGTCTGCAGCTAACAGGAAAGGTTCTAACAAGGTGGATAGCCAAGTTTCTCTTAATTTCTGATAGTACGGACATTGTATAACAAAGTGTACAACCGTTTTCACCAAGCACATAGAGCAGGAACATAACCGTGCCTCATAGGGTATGCCAGCAATACGACCTTCCAGTACCATAGTATCGATTAGAGCAAATCTACATAGAGTAATATTCCTTCTCAGGATGGGACTAATGAGGAGATCCAAATACGGTTCCATAGTATAGTTTGATTTAATTGCCCAATAAGTAGGGGCTACTTTCCATGATTTTAACACGGCAAGGTCCTGCTGGATCGCGATATCTCTAGATCGAGTGTCCAGCTCTTCTTTAGCAGATGCTAATGTTTTCCCTAAAAAATACACCGGAGAAAACCTCAAGTGTGGCAACTGGGTAATTAAATATTTCACCCAGGGATATAATCTAGCCCCAGAATGAGCTGCCTCTTCTAAAGCACATTGTGCTGTTTGCATACCTATGCCGTGGCTGTGCAGGCAGCAAAGAAGGATTTCTTTGTTGCCTTCACAGCATCCATGAAGTCGCATCTGACGAAGTTTTTCCGGGTGGTGAGGAGGCTGATCAGTCCGTCCTCCCTCGACTGGAATCAAAATCGTCTGGAGCTCCCTGTGGCTTGTTTGCAGACTTTTTTGCAGATAAAATCACTCAAATTCATCACGGTTTTGATGCTGAGGGAGGGCAGAGTGCCAGGCTGCCTCAAGGAGGCGGTGGTGCGGCCTCTGCTCAAAAAACCATCACTTGACATTGATCCCCTGGCCAGTTATCGGTCAGTCTCTAACCTTCCCTTTTTAGGGAAGGCTATTGAGTGGGTAGTGGCCCGTCAGCTTCAGGGGCATCTGGACCAGATCAGTTTCCTTGACCCCTCACAGTGTGGCTTTCATTCGTGTTATGGCACTGACACTGCACTTGTGGCCTTGGTTGATGACCTCTCCCTTGAGTTGGACCAGGGCCGTTTGACCCTGTTGAACCTCTTGGCTGCTTTTGATACTGTTGACCATGAGTTGTTGATGACTCGGCTGCAGGACCGAACCGGAGTGGATGGTACCGTTCTTGAATGGTTCTGCTCTTTACTGGCCAGGAGAACTCAACGTGTGGTGGTGGGTGATTTTTCATCTTCTCCTCGGGACCTCACATGTGGAGTCCTGCAAGGTGCCATTTTACCCCCTCTCCTGTTCAACATGTAAATATAGCCTTTGGGAGAGGTCGTCAGAGAGTTTGGTGTACGGTGTCATCAATATGCTGATGACACGCAACTGTACCTCTTTCAGCTGACTCAGGCCTGGCAGTCTCGGAAGCACTCTGTGTTTGTCAGCTGTGGGGACTGAATGAGGGTGAGCTGCCTGAGGTTGAATCCTAACAAGATGGAGGTGATGCTTGTGGGAGGTGCCAGGAGAGTGGTGGACCCCATCATAGATGGGGTCTGCCCTCTGCTGGTACCCCAGGTCCATAGTCTGTGGGTGCTCCTGGACCCACAGCTCCAGGATATCCAGGTGGCAGCTCTGGTGAAGGGTGCATTTTGCCAATTACATTTAGTGTGATGGCTTAAGCCGTATGTCTCAGATGCCAGCCGTGGCCACTATCATCCATGCGTTTATCCCCTCAAGATTAGACTACTTTAATGCACCCTATGTGGGGTTACCCCTGGTGACAGTTTGGAAACTGCAGCTGGTGCAGAATGCGGTGGCCCGGCTCCTTAGGAGGATGGGTCGTCGTGAGCACGTTACACTGGTGCTCTGTTCACTTGCTGCCAATAGTTTTCTGTGCCAAATTCAAGGTGTTGGTATTGACCGTTAAAGTCCTAAACAGCCTGAGTCCCACCTATCTGCGGGATTGCCTCACTCCCCAGGTTCTGGATCGACCCCTGTGGTCAGCCAGGGGCACTCTTCTTGAGGTCCCCCAGGTTTTCTGGATGACGACAATGAGGAGGACATTTCCAGTGGCCAGTGCCACACCACAGCTGTGGAACTCCCTCCCGGTGGAGGTCCGCCTGGCCTCGGTCCTCCCCTCTTTCTGATGATATTATAAGACCTGGCTGTTCCCGGAGCCTTTGGTGAGGGAGATGGGTGAGGGTGGGGGATTGGGTGGGTGAGGGTGGGGGTATTTTTGTTTTTAGCATTACTGTTGGTTGTTTGAAATGTTTTTATGTTGTTGTTTTTAAAATGCTGTAAGCCGCCTCGAGCTGCTAAGGGAAGAGGGGGCGGCATAAAACTCTAATAAAATTAATAAATAAATCGCTTGGCCCCCAGGTATCTGAAAGACCACTGGAACAGGGCGGCATTCCCCAGGAGTAAGTAGCTGCAGGATTTGTGTCCCAAAAGTCACACAATCATAGGGAATTACCTATATAGTTTATTTACACCCATATACAGTTCATAACAATCTTCAGGGCTCCCTGGCCAGGCAACCAGACTCCAGCCCAACACAGTGGCCGTTTTTACAGGGACACGCCCTCCCCCCTCCCCACCCCGGGTGGGTGGGTCTGTGTATACACCATGGCGGTGGGGGGGATGGGTGTTCGTCTCGTCCGTGCGAACAGCACGGGTAGAGGGTGGGGGTCCATGCGCGCTCCCGCACAACACCCATCTCCACCCATCACTCACCCATGGAGCCATCCAGCAAACCAGAGGAGTTGTTGTGGGTGGAGATGGGTGAAGGTAGATGGAGGTGGGTGTGCGCCCATGGGAATGGGCATCCACCCACCGCAGCAACACACCCATCCCCCCCACCGCTGCCCATGTAAAAAGGGCCATTATCTGTAAATACAGTTATCAACCGCAAAGTCCATTGAAGACAGACAGAAGGGCCCTGGCTTACACTCTAAGGCTTCCCAGGCAGCAAGCTCCCTCCTGGGCTCAGCTTCCCCCAATACCTAGGTCTACAACTTCTCCTTGGCCAGCGAGGTCTTTAGGACCTTGGACAGTGTAGAGGCTGGTCATGGCATCCAGACTCACTCCTCAGCCTAGCCTGATTCAGGATCCTGGAGAGCATATGTTTAGCCTGGAGTAGAGAAGACTAAGGGGAGACATGATAGCCGTCTTCAAATATCTGAAGGGCTGTCACATAGAACATGGAGCAGACTTGTTCTCTATTGTTCCTGTAGGCAAGACTAGAACCAATGGGTTCAAATTACAAGGAAGCAGATTTCAGCTAAACATTAGGAAGAACTTCCTAATGGTAAGAGTTGTTAGACAGTGGAACAGACTGCCTAGGGCAGTGGTGGGCTCTCCTTCACTGGGGGTTTTCAAACAGAGACTGGACGGTCATCTGTCAGGGATGCTGTAGGTGTGGATTTCCTGCATTGAGCAGGGGGTTGGACTAGATGACCTCTGAGGTGCCTCCCAAATCTAAGATTCTATGATTCTACATGTATCAGTGCCCCACAATGCACCACGTGAAAATAACTTTATGGGCTTGCTAGCAGCAGCTGTGGCAAAATTTACAGTGAGGAAAGCAACATGTGAAAAACAGTAAGGCACAATATTTGTCTCCTGTAGGAAATTATAAATGCAAGAGAAGAGATTTGTACGAATGTGCCTTGAGAATGTGCTGAACTTCAAATCTCGGCTTTATTTGGTGGCTTTGGGTCTCAGTTCCTTGTGTGTAAATGGAGTGCTGACAAGAGACCTGGCAGGTGTATATTGGGCCATGGAGCCTCACAAGGAGAGACTCCATCCCATCTGGACTGTGATCACTCATTTATTTGATTGAAGTAATTTTTTAACAAGAAAGGGAATTTATTTTGAAGCATTAGATACTTAAATATATTTTTGTTTTTAACCTAATACAGTATTTGTTTTCATGAAAAGCTTAGTGTCCTATTATATTTTAAACCTTTTGTGCTAAAGGTTTTTTTTAAAGACTTATCCATATGCAATAGATTAGACAACAAATTCATGTTTGGCACCAAACAGTAAAGCTTTAAAACATGTTTCCAGAAATATCAGAACTCATTTGTTAAATGGCCTTCAAACTAATTGCTGTAGCCTTCTTTTACTTTCATAAAGACCTTAATACAGTTTTATTTTTGAAAATATAATGAAATAGCTTAGTTACTTTGCCTGCAATTCTGAACCCATGGAAATCAATGACAAAACGATTGACTTTAACGCGTGGCGACTTCACCTTTTTTGAAGCACAGTGTAGTAGGGGTTAGCCAAATCAGGCCTAAGGCTGGGGGGTGGGGAACTTTCCAATTCTGGAGCTGGCCCTTGGATCCAGTCCCTAGTACTCCCTACCATCAATCATTGAAAATTGGACCCAGGGAGAAGGGGAAGGGGAAAAAAGACAAGGGCATGCACTTTAGGGTTTGGCTCCATGCCACAGAATTCAGAAGCTGGCAAACTATGGCTCTTGGGCTCCATTGTGGTAAATGGATGCAGCCCTTGGGGTCAGAAAGCTTTAACCACACCTGGCATACATCCATGATCTGGATTCTCTCCTTCCTTCCCCCACCCTGATCACTCTTCTTAAACACTCCTGCCCAGTTCTTTCTAGCCTGTGAAGTAGCCTGCTGTATTAATTTTCAAAGTGGCCCAACCTCAACCCTAGTTTAACGCCAAAGATTTAAAAATAAATAAATAAATTCCCCCATTGTTCCAGTTATGCTGTTTGCAGTGACATAACCTTTCTATGAATGAATAAAAGGATTCAGTCAGGAGGTTAAAACCCATGAACCTTGTGAAACATTGTCACCAGTGCAATTACTACTTAATTTAGAAATGTGCCTCTTTATAAGGAATCAAATGCTAACAGCTACAAATGCTAATAATACTAGTGAAAACAAAATATAGCTACCTCCATTTTCATTGACAGTTTAAAACTAAGTGGGATTATTTCCACTATAGCATTCATAATTTTAATTTATATTTTAAAGCAAGTAATTCATTAATCTCCTTTCTGTGGCACACCCTATTGCCTGATTCATTTGGTCACTTTGGAACCAGGAACAGATGTGATGTACAGCTCTTAACCTTTCCGGTGTTGCAAGGAGGTAAGTAATCTGTGCCCAGAATGTTCGACAAGCTACCTTCAGCATGATGTAGTGCATTTGCAATTAATTTAATTAAGGAAAATAAACTTTATGCCAAGGGTAGAAAGAAGATTTCCCTATTTGAGTGAAATTCAGGTTGGTAGAATCTGAATTTTGGTAACTGAAGAACTATCGTTGTTCCTTTGAACAACGCTCCATATCTTAAGCATCAGGGCTCGGTGGAGTGCATGTGCGAGGGCCGATACGTCACAGTTGCAGCCTGATATAATGAACTCCCACTAGAAGAGCACGATCATATTATAGAGTTAATGTCTGCTCTTCAGTTGGAATTGTTAGCATTGCGAGCTGCGCCTAACTCCGCGCCAACCAAAGTAATAATTAAAAATGTTTCTCAGATGGAGAGTCAGTCTGGTTCATTTGTATCTGTAGATAGAGGGTATAGTAGATGCTGGGGAAGTGTAACTAGTGAACAATGAAAAGAGGATTGGGCAGTTGACTGATGAAGATTGGTTAAAATCTAGGTTTTTGAGGATTATGAGATTGGTACTCCAGTTGTATTTAGTGAAGTGAGAAAGCAAGAGGTAGTAGGCGGTAATCCTTTAATTGAAGCCCCTTGCACAAATAAAAGGTTGTCAGAGAAAAAAGTAAAGTGGCCATACGTTTAGCCAAGGAGAAGGTGAAGAATTTGGGCAGTCCAAAGGAGATTTTGGTGGAACCTTATTGACTAGGATGTTGTAGGAGTGGTTAGTCTTTATCTATCTTTTTGATATCATGGAATGTAGCAGGTTTGAGCAATAAAACTGGGGATAAAGATTTTGATATTACTTAAGGAGTCACAAGATTATCCTCTTACAAAAAACCTGGGTTACAACCCGCTTTTATTTAAAAGAGTATATGTGTTTCAGTCTCCCTGGAATCGCTTCTACTTGGGGTGGGTGTCCTAGGGTGTTTTCAGATGTTACAGGACCTCGAATCACCACAGCGAGCCGACCAACCACCCCCTGTGGTCCAGGAAGACCCCAAACAGATGTGATGGGAGCAGGACCACAGCAGGAAATCGGAACAACAGACCACGGCCCGGGGCAGTGCAACAGACGTGATGCCGATTCCGGGACGTGGTAAAAACACCCAGAAGGCACCGGGGAGGGGCGGGAGGCAGACATGGCCGACTGAGGGCAAACGAAGCCAGAAGGGCCAAAAGGAAACGCCCACACAAGGGAAATAGGAAGGGAGGGGGAGGAGGAAGAAGAGCCGCTGAGGCAGTACACACAAGAGGCACAGAGACAATGAGGTCACAGCGGAACACACAGCACAAACACACGCCCGGGTGCATACACACCTGCATAGGAAAGGAAGGGAAGGGGGAACACAGCGGCACAGCCAACACACATGGCACTATGGGCAAAGGGGGGGGGACCCGGGGCCAGGGAAGCAGTGGGGACCATCCTGGGGGCAGGGCAGGACACAAGGAATGGCATCCAAAACCCCGACAACAGCACAGGCAGCACGGGCAACCCCGCAGCTACACAGGCAGCCCTGGCATTGGGGGACCCCACAGAGGTGGAGCACAGGCACAGGGGAAGGCCACACGGACAGGGAGCAGCCCAGGAAGAGCCCAGGAGGCAGACAGGGACCCCAGGTGCCGGCGAGGGTGCAATGAACAGGATGGAGGCGAGCGGGAGCCGAAGAGCTGAGCAGGCAATCCAACCCCCTTCCCTCCCCCGGGAGAATGCTGGGAGGCGCAGTCCGGGGGCCCCAGAACCCCACGGTCACAGAGTCAACCGGGGGGGCATGGACACAGGAGGGAGTGTGGCCAGACGATAAAGGACAGCAGCACCCGGGGTGCTGGGAGCCGGCTCAGAGATCAGGACACAGCCACAGGAGAAGGCAGCCACGGAGGGGAACACCAGTTGCAGAGGCAGACAGGGGTAGCTGTGAAGGGGGCCCAAAGCCACAGGCAGGGGCAGCGGAACCCCAGGAACCAGCCAGCACAGCAGCGAGCCTGGGACATCATGGAAGGAGTGGGCAGCAACCCACGACATCAAGGCAGAGGCAGGAGCTCACAGTGGGGCCAGAATCCAGGGCCCGGAAGGCACAG
>QEPC01003911.1:2326334-2353096 GCA_003113815.1 Sphenodon punctatus | reverse complement strand
GTGCAAATCCTGCCCTCCTTGGGGTGCTAGGGATGGCAATGGGATATGTGACCCTGGCTGGAAAGACCCTGCCCTTATTTGGGGGGGCGTAGGGAATGGGATGGCAACTGGAGAGTGGAGACCCTTGCTAGCCTGGCACATGTTTGGGTGGGGGTGCTGCTCGTGCCAGAGCCCCCCACACTACAGTACCCTCTCTCTTTGGCAGACATCCACTGCCACCTGCTGATGCTCACTGTTTGTGTCTGACTGATGCCCACCACCCACGCACCCACCCGCATGCCAGTGAGCTTGCTCTAACAGATAGAGCCTTTCTTGTCCTCAAAGTAAAAAAAAAAAGTTTACAAACCTGGCAGCACCTCCTGAGCCCGCTGCTTGCTCCTCATCTGAGGAGCTGGGCACCATCACCGGAGATCTAGGGACAGTGACCTCTTCCTCCTCCTCCTCCTCCTCCTCGAGTGGCAAGTTGGCCCCCAGCTGGCGAATCAGCACTACAGCCTTCTTCATTTTAAAAAAAATCAATCATGCAGCCAAAACACAGTCACCCACAACACACACCAACACTCACCAACCTATCAGGTGGGGGGGGGAAGGGGGTCATGCCCTTGCGCAGCAGGAAGGGAAACCAGAGGGGACAGACCTTTGCACTCCTTTGGTACTCCTTTGCACACAATGAAATGGGCCATCTTTGTGAAATGGTCGACCACGACGCAAACTGTGGTGTACACATGGGAGGGGGGTAGTTCCACAATGAAGTCTATTCCTACTTGCTGCCAAGGCCTGCGTGGTGGCTCGGCAAGATGAAGGAGTCCTCTCGGGGGTTGTCACGGCATCTTTGAGCGAGCACAGGTAGTGCAGTGGACGATGTAATGTTGCATGTCTGGGCTCAGAGTTGGCCACCAGAGTTGGATTAGTTGTCGGGTCCAGTCTGGTCCCGGGTGTCTGACCAATGGTGCATCATGATGTGCCTTGAGTACCTGGGTGTAGCAGGAGGGTGGGACAACCACGAGTTTCCCCTTTTTCAAGAGGCCTGCTTCTTCCCGGTACGCTGGGTTAGTAGAGGGCAGTAGTTCGTTGGTCATTGCCTGGAGGAGATGTTCATGAGATGGGAAGAAATCTGCAAAAACATTTTGATCCAGAAGGGGTCCCTGATGTTTTCGTTCTTTGCAGGTTCCCTCATAGTACCGTGAAAGTGCATCAGCTAGCACATTGAGTTTGCCTGTGTGATACCGAATTGTGAACGAAAATTGCGCAAAGAAAAGAGCCCAGCAAGCGTGCCGGTCATTAACTATTTGCGCAGTTTGAAGCTATGTCAAGTTCTTATGATCCATGACCCCCAGGACCGGGTGGCTGGCTCCTTCAAGGTAGTGTCTCCAAGTTTCAAATGCTGCCTTAATAGCTAGAAGCTCTCTATCAAAGATAGTATAGTTTTGTTCTGCTGCTGTTATTTGACGTGAATAGTAGTCACAAGGTAACATCTGATGGTGCAGCATGTCTTCTTGAGACAGTATTGCTCCTAAAGCCTTGTTGGAGGCGCCAGCTTCTACTTGGAATGGTTGGTGAAAATCTGGGTGTCATAACAGTGGAGCTGATATAAACACCGCCTTAAGAAAGGTAAAGCTGTGTTGTTGCTGGGGGCCCCATGAATAGGGTTGGTTCTTTTTTATAAGGGGGACCAGAGGTGTAGTAATTTCAGCGTAGTTGGGTATATATTGTTGGTAGTAATTTGTACTACCGAGAAAACGTTGCAACGGTTTGACGGCTTTCAGTGGGGGCCATTGTTGTATGGCCTCAAGTTTGCGCGGGTCCGTCCAAATGCCTGCAGGGGTAATTATAAATCCAAGAAAATCAACTGAGGTTAGGTGAAAGGCACATTTTTCTACCTTGCAGTATAGTTGGTGGGAACGCAGATGTTGTAGCACGTGGCGAACATGTTCTATGTGCTGGGAATGGCTTGTGGAAAAGATGAGGATGTCATCGATCTATGCGATGACAAAAATATCGAGGAGGTCTCATAAAATGTCACTGATAAAGTGTTGGAACATAGCCAGAGCGTTTGCGAGGCCAAATGGCATGACCAAGTATTCAAAATGCCCGTAGCGGGTTCGGAAGGCGGTCTTCCACTCATCCCCTTCTCGGACTCTGACCAAGTTGTAGGTCCCCCGCAAGTCCAGCGTCGTAAAGATACGAGCTTCCTGAAAGCGGTTCAAGAGTTCTGGGATTAAAGGTAGGGGATATCGATTTTTGATGGTCACCGAACTGAGGCCTCGATAGTCAATGCAGGGACGCAGTCCTCCGTCCTTTTGGGGGACAAAGAAAATGGGGGCATCTGCTGGAGAAAATGAGTGGCGAATAGTCCCATTCCTTAAGAACTCTAGATATCTCTGGAGTGTTTCTAATTCTGGGTTAGAGAGGGCATAAATGAGCCCAAACGGTGGTTCCGCCCCTGGTTGGAGATCAGTCGGGCAATCATATGCCCTATGTGGGGGCAATGTAGTGGCTGCTTGTTTGCTAAACACATCACAGTAATCGTGGTACTCCGAAGGTAATTGTGTTGTTGCAGGTCCCATGACCACGATCAGGGCCCCTGACGACACTGGCATAGGGGGGTCTTTACAGCAAGTGGCCCGACACAGGTCGGAGGTCCAACAAATCTGGTTGTCACCCCAGGAAATCGGGGGTTGTGTTTGCGGAGCCAAGGGAGTCCCAAGATGATTTGGAAGAGCGGTGTGCTTACTACATTGAAGACGAGGTCTTCATGGTGGTTCCCGATGCTACATGGTAAGGTGATAGTGTGGGTCGTGATGGGCCCGGATTTTAGGCGCGATCTATCAATCATGTGCACCAGTTTCTGAGCATCCTTCAGTTCTGTGGGAATTGTGTAGGCCTGGACAAGTCCCAGGTCCATGAGGTTACTTGCTGCCCCAGAATCGATAACAACCCAAGCTACCAGGGAACGGGAGGAGGTAAGTCTTAGGGTAATGGGAACACGGAAGTGGTTGCCTCATGAGGCGATGGTTGAGGGGATTGGGTTTAGGTCTGGGATGTCCCCTGCCCGCCTCGGCCACTGGAGTTTCCTGGTCCTCTTCGGAGTGGGTTTAGGGCTGGGCACGTCTGGATGAAATGACCTGGTTCTCTGCAGTAGTAGCAGGAGTGGGACCGCCAACGTCTGTCTCATTCCTCTGGGGTGAGGGGACCTCACACTTCCCCTACTTGCATGGGTTCTGGTTCGGGGCTCTTGTTAACCCCTGGAGTCGCTCCGAATATCAAGGGGGCCCAAGGTACATAAGAGGTCTGGGTCTCCTGTTGCTGCTCTCGACGACACTCAGTCATCCTCTCCTCGATCTGTAAAGTGAGTGTGGAGAGCTGTTCCCATGTCTCTGGTAACGATATGAAGGCAAGCTGATCCTTTATTTCATCATTTAGCCCTCTACGAAAGAGAACACGCAAGACATCTTCAGACCAGTGTAGTTCAAGGGCCAATTGCTGAAATTGGGTAATGTACTCTAGCAAACTCCGTTTGCCCTGTTTGATGGCCATAATTTGTGTTTCGGCATCCTTCGTGCAATGGGGGTGGTCAAACACAAAGGTAAACTGTTTCACAAATTCATCATAGTCCGCAAGGAAGGGGCTTTTACCTTTAAGCAGCGTGGTGACCCACTCCAGGGCTATGCCTCCCAGGATCCCAATGACAAACGCCACCTTCAAGTTATTGGTGGCATATGTTTTGGGTTGCACCAAGAAAGTTAGCTCTCAGAGGGCCATGAAACCCTGGAAGTGGCGTCGGTCCCCAAGAAACCTTTCCACCTGAGGCCCTTTGGGTTCTCGGGGAGTGCCAGTTGCTGCCTCCGGGGGCTCGGCTGGCTGCGGTGGAGCTGGGATGGGTGGAAGAGTGGCGGCAGCTACCTGAGCCCCTGCATTGGTCATTACCGCTGCTTCTTCTTCCGCTTGCTTAGCCTTTACATCCCTCATTTCCATGGCGAGGTATTGTACCACTCATACCAACGCACTGAGCCCTCTGGACACCTCCATCCCAGTAGGGACTCCACCCAATTCAGAGGGTTTTTAGGCCGGTGATACTGTCAGGTGGGGGGGGGGGAGTGGGCCACGCCCTTGCACAGTGGGAAGGGAAACCAGAGGGGACAGACCCTTTTGAATTGGTGGCGTGGGGCACGAGCTGCTCACAGTACTACTGGCAAGGTTCCCTGGAGGAATAGGATGCCCGTCAGGATAGTGTTTGGGTCAACAGATCCCACAAGGGATTAGGCCCCTATCATCATAGGGCGCTGAGCAGATAACACTGGAGTGCCCTGTCCCACCGTTCAACCGCCCAGCTAGCATGAGCCACACCACAAGGGAAGGAGAGGTTAGTGCCCACAGTGAGCTCTGGAAGGAAGGGGGACCGGGGACCACAAGGAAAGGAACGGGGGGCCACTCACACTGATGGGGGAAGGGCATGGACCCCGGAGGGGAATGGGCCACTAGCGCACAGCCAGGCACTCTCTCCCTCACTCCTCACTTTCACTCTCAGGGAAACAAAGGGGAAACAGGCACTCACCACACCACGAGTGTCAGCACTTCACACGTCAGTCGAGGGGAAAGGGGAACAGGAAGGTTCAGGAAGAAGGGACTCAGGAAGGTTTCACTCTAACACTTGCAATCCAGGGGCCAGTCTCTCTGATCACCGGCGCTGTGTGCTTCACAGTGCCAGAATTTATGTTACTTGCCATGCCCCCTCGACATGCCCTGAGGCGTTGGGAGCAGCGCAGCGGTGGAGACTCCGCCCCCGCAATCTGCGGGGCCGAGGAAACACTTCCTGGTTTGTGCCAGCATTGTGCTGTTGGGGGGGGGGATTCCCCGGCTTCTGAGGTAACTGCGGGCTTGGCTGTAGCACTACTGGGACTGGGAAGGGATTCCGGAGCTGTGACGCTGGGGTGAGCTGCAGCTGATCGCCGTCGGCGTCTTGGCAGGGCCAGGGACACTGCCCTTCTAACACAACCAGCCAAACAACACAGCCAAACTCAACCCAAACAGCCAAAACACACAAAACGAACAGCCACCCAGCCAAACACACACTCTCTCGACACACAGCTCCCACGCACTCGATTTTCTGGTTTCCGGCGCAATCACAGCTTCATGTGCTCTCGCGATACTTTTTCCGAATGCCTGAACTGAACTGAACTGAACCGAACTGAAGAGCTGAACCCAAACTCAGCAAACGACCCGAACACCCAAACTGAACGCATGAACCAAATGCAACCGAACTGAACGGCCGAACCCAAACTGCGATCTGTTCGTCCCACGCAAGCGCTGGTACCCACGGGCCCCAAGGACGCAGGCAAAGAAGGAAACAGCCAGGGCAGGCCCCTCCTCCACCAGACAGGTCGTGTAGGTGACCAGGCTGCACACTGAAAGGACTGACACGGTCTCCACCGCAGACCACCCCACATGCAAGCACCGCATCTCCGGAATGTGCCCATCGGGAAAGGGATGGAGACCCAGTTCCTCCGCATGAAGCCGGCACTCGCGAACGCTGGTCTCATAGCCAAAGTAGCGAAGGCCAGAGCTCATACTTGCATAGGCACCAGAGAGGGTATCTGAGCAGCACAGGAGCAGTTGCACGGCCTGGGAATGCCACAGGTC
Source organism: Sphenodon punctatus (assembly GCA_003113815.1). Taxonomy (NCBI): domain Eukaryota; kingdom Metazoa; phylum Chordata; class Lepidosauria; order Sphenodontia; family Sphenodontidae; genus Sphenodon; species Sphenodon punctatus. The sequence goes on along the minus strand of QEPC01003911.1, from coordinate 2,347,456 downwards.
ACACAGGGCCATGGTCTTGCTAAAGGTCCAGCTATGAGGGGCGCCAGGCACTGCAGGGCATGGCAGCCTTGAGGAAGCACTGCCGGCCATGGTCCAGCAAGCAGTGGGTACTAACAGCAAGGGATCAGCGTTTCAGAGTCTTAAACTCAAACATTCTAAGGGAGGAACTGGTCAATAGAAGTGGGGATTATAGAAATCTCCTTAAGTTCAAGAGAGAGATGTATTATAGACAGGCCTGGAGGGAACTCGATGAAGCCTCTAAGGATCTTAATACCCAAAAGGTCTGGAAACTGGTGAGGGGAACTGGTAAGAACTGTAATTTTGGGTGTTCCCAGGTTTCAGCTGAAGTATGGGAGGGGTATTTCACCTCATTATACACTCCCCTGTCCGTTGTAGGTACTTGTCTGAATTTGTTGCCCAGGTCCTGGGATTGGCAGCTGGTTACATCGGAGGAGATCAGAGATCTGATCTCCTCTCTGAAACCAGGGAAGGCCTCCGGAGGGGATTTCCTTCCAGCTGAATTTATTAAGAACAATGTGGAGTGGTGGGCTCCAATGCTCACAGTCCTGTTTACTGGAATAAATATTTCTGGGAATCTACCAGAGAATTGGGGAGAGGCAATCATAGTCCCTATCTTGAAGAGGGGTGCTAGTGATGATCCTAGGAACTTCAGACCTATTAGCTTGCTTAGCATAATAGGTAAACTGTATGCAAAGTTACTTCTTTGTAAACTGAAAGGTTGAATGAAGGCTCAGGCTATTATGGTGGATGAGCAAATTGAATTTAGAGAGGGGAGGTCTACTATGGATCATTGTTTTCTCCTCTCCTTTTTGATCCAGAAATACACTGGCTCAGGGAAGGCACTGTTTGCCGCCTTTGTGGATCTTCGCACCGCCTTTGAGTTGGTCCCCAGGGAGCAACTATGGCAAAAGCTCTTTTCCCTAAACATTGACAGGAGACTGTTGCACTTGATTATGGGGCTGCATACTAACACTTGTATCAGAGTTAGGTTAAACCAGTGTGGGGCCCTGTCAAATAAAATCAAGACAGGGAGGAGCGTTAAGCAGGGGTGTATTCTGGCCCCCACCCTGTTTAATCTATATCTGAACGATTTGACTAGGGAATTTCCACCTGATAAGTGTCACCCTCCCAAGGTTGGTGATTCCCATATCTCTTGCTTAATGTATGCCGATGACACAGTGCTCTTGTCATGCACACAAATTGGTCTGAGATACTCATTAGAGGCGTTTGGGAAATATAGTCGCAGAAACTCTGTTGAGATTAACTATTCTAAAATCAAAGTTGTGGTATTTTCCAGTAAAAAAAGGGGCCATAGGTGGTTTATTGAGGGAGAGGAAATAGAGTAGGTCAGGGTCTATAAATACCTTGGGCTCCTTTTTCAAGCCTCAGGGGGATGGACTATGCTATTGAACGGGCTAGGAAATTAAATAAAGCTCTCCTAGCCTTTTTTCAGGCGAGGGGCGGGAGGTTTATATCTCCAGCAATTCAGTTTGTTTTTTTCATAAAAGCGTTCCTCAATTGCTTTACAAGGCCCATTTCTGGGCCCTGGAAAGATCTAAGAATTTGGAGCGTATACAGGCTGCTTTTCTAGGGATGGACGAACAGAATCGAGTTCAGAAATTCAAACCCCATTGAACTAAATGGAATATTATCTTATAGGGATGGACGAACAGAACCGAGTTCAGAAATTCAAACCCCATTGAACTAAATGGAATATTATCTTATAGGGATGGGCGAACAGAACCGAGTTTGGAAATTTGGTTCGGTTCAAAAATCGAATTCGGTTCGGAAGTTCGGTTCAGTCGACCGAGCTGGTCGAGTTCGGTCCGAACTCTGAACTTCCAAACTGCGTTCACCCATCCCTATGCTTTTCTGCGCGCCCTACTTACCGCTCCACTGGGGCTGAATTTATTGGCCCTTTACCTGGAAGGGAATCCACTTCAGCCTCCTGTGACTTGCAGAGCTGTTAACGCCCTGGCTGGAGCGGCAAAAAAAACCCATGTGGGCCCCCAGTCCCATGGTCCAGTGTGTGACCATAGCGGTCTGGGCCCTAGCAACACCCAATTCCTGCCGGTCCCTGTCCCAGCACTTCGGTGTTGGGGTGAGCACCATCACCAGGATCCTGAGGGATGTCTGCGAAACCATGGAGGGCATGCTCCTGGACCGCGTGATCCAGCTCGTGAACCAGGAGGCCGTGATGGCCGACTTCATGGCTGGTGGCTTCCCCAACTGCCTGGACACCGTGGATGGCATCCACATAGAGATCCTCCGCCCCTCCAATGGGGAGGCCGTTGAATACATCAACCGGCAGGGGTACCATTCCCTGCAGCTGCAGGCAGTAGTGGACCACCGGGGCCACTTCATCGACATCTACACCAACCACTCCAGCCACAGCCACGATGCCAGGATCCTGACCATCTCGCCCCTCTATGCCCAAATGTACCAGGGGGACTTTGCAGACATAGGGATGTCCAGGATCAAGGGGATGCTGATGCCCCACTGCATCCTGGGGGACTCGGCCTATCCCCGCCTCGAATGGCTCATGAAGGCATACCCGGATTCCAGGAACCCAGTGGAGGCGCTCTACAATGTCCGTCTCTGTGCCTCCAGGACTGTGGTCGAGAGAGTCTTCGGGGCCCTCAAGCAGTGCTGGAGGTGCCTAGCAGCCCGACTAGACTACACAGTAGAGACCTCGGCCCTCATGGTCGGTGCCTGCTGTGTGCTGCAGACCGATGGGGCCGCCCTCGAGTTCCCTGTGTCCCAGCGCCCACCCAGACCTGTGCCACTCTACATGAACGCTGATAACCTGAGGGAGTACTGCTACACCAAGCAGATCTGAGCTGCCCTGGTGAGGCAGGTTTCCAGAGATGCCACCGCCTGAGGACTCCGCCCCCGGGTAAAGTTAGAGATAATTTCCACCTGTCCATTGATTGTGCTAAGTGTGTTCACATGCCCCCCTCCTTCCCTCCCTGCACCCCTTACCTCTCCGTTCCCCTCCCCCTTCTCCCCAACCCTGGAGCTTCCTGTGCCATCCCCTCGACTGCCCTGTGGGCGGCATGAAGCTCTGGGAGCTCCCCTCACCCCCTCTGTCCATGTCCCCGACCGTGTCCTGGGAGGCCTCAGTGTCCAGGATGGCCAGTGGGGTTGGGGTGGGGGGCATCCCCGGTGCCAGAGCAGCCCCCCTGGGTGGCTACTGCCCCCAGAGGCCTGGTGGGACCAGGAGGTGGATACGCGGGCCCTGTGGGCGTGCTGGAGGCTGGGGTGGCGGAGGGGGTGGTGGAGGTGCTGCGGGGCCCAGCAGGATGCCTGGCAGAGCAGCTGCCATCACATAAGTGCTCATGGTCCCTGCATGTAGCAGCAGTGATGTGCCAATGTCGTGGGACCAGTCCATCTTGCGTGAGTGCTCCACCACCATCCGGTCTATGGCCTGCTCTAGCTGCCTGAACACCTCCACCTGCCTATTGTGCTCCTGGTGCTCCCGCTTCCGTTCCAGTCACCCCTCCACCTACAGCTTCCAGTTCCTGGACTCCGCCTGCTGCAGGTGGAGCAGCTGCTTCTCCGTGGCCACCTCCATGCAGTCAATGGCCGCTATCATCTGCTCCCCCTGCTCAGCGGTGGTACGGATGATCTCCTCCACCTGCTCCTCCCTCCAGCGCCATACCTGAGCCCTGTGCTCCTGCATCTGCTGTTTCAGCGGCATGGGCTCGGCTGGTGGGGACGCTGCTGGTTGGCCTGTTGGGGTGAAGAATGGGGTCTGTTAGCCCAGCCCTGGCGCCTGCCTCCTGTCCCATTGTGGGAGCCTCCCCTTGGTCTTCTGGCTGTTCCTGTGGCTGCTCCCTGCCATCCCCCTCACCTGACAAGGCCTGCTGTGCCTGTTCTGTGCCCTGGTGGGCCCCGGTGCCCCCCAACCCCTTGTCCGCAGTCTGGGGTTTCTGGGAGCCACGGGGATGGGCCCGTGCCCTGTGGCCCCCCCCACCCAGGGACCCATCCCCTACGGTCTGTTCCCCCTTCTAGCTGCTTGCCTATCTTCGATGTCAGTCTCGGAGCCCTCATCTTCGATGTCAGCCCTCGGAGCCGGCCCCTCAGTATGGGTGTGGTCCCCTGCGTCCACTGGCTGAGGGTGACCAGTGTGCTGGCCTCAGATCCTCCTGAGTCAGACTGTGGGTGTGGACTCCTGGTGCTGCTGCGCAAGGGGGGCCTGCTGGTCCCTGAGGTCCCTGTGTGTTCCTCTTGGGGGGCTGGGCCCCCGGAGCTGGTGCTTTCTTGCAGGGCTGCCAGGGCCGGGGGTACGTCAGCCCATTCCCTGCCCTGGACCACGGCGCTTCCCACGAGCTGTAGGGTGACTATGGAGCCCTTCATGTGAAGGATATGGTTCAGGGCGTCGTAGTAGAGGGCGGTCCATGCTCCGTGTTCGGACCGCTGGTTATTGTCCTTTATCGACTTGTACCCCCTCTTGAGCTCCTTCATCTTGGATCGGCATTGGACCACTGTCCTGTGGTGACCCGCTGCCTCCATGTCCTGCACTATTGCATACTCATTCTGCATGTTTACTGCAAGTTCCACCTGGTGCTCCAGGGACCCCCAGATCCTTATGAAGTCCTGGGTCTCTTTGTGCCCCCATTGCCCCCCTTGATGGTACTACCATCTCCCGTGTGTGCCCTCCTCCTCCTCTGCTTGCCCTTTGCCTGTCTCCTCCAGGGGCTCCGGCTCCTGGGTCCGTTTCTGGGTCTGTGGGTCGTAACAGGGGGTGTTACCTGCCTGGGTCCCTCAGCCCCGTGGCCCTCCTCCCTTCCCCCCTCCTGCCGGGCACCCCCCCTCCATGCCCCTGTGCTGCTGTGCAGCCCCCCCTCACTCTCCTTATCAATTTCTGGGGTACCTCCATCCCCTGGCTGGTTGTCCCCTCTGGGGCAGCCAACCCCAGCTGCTGCTCCTCTGCCACCGCCTCCACCTCCAGCACCACCACCTCCTCCCTTCCTCGCTTGGCCTCTGCTCTCCTCGCCCTTCCACCTTGCTCCATCCCACCACATTCCCCTGCTGCTGTGTGCCCTTTAAATCTCCCTCCCCAGTCTGTGTGTCATTCATTGCCTGGCAGTGACGCTGCATGCTTTCGTCCCAGTTGGGGATCATTTTGTTTGCTTCCGGCTGGTGGTTGCCGCTCAGTCATTACTTTTTCCACTTTCCCGGGGGGAATTGCTTTGACCACCCTTCCGGAGATGGTCCGGTCCCGACCTTGTGGGAGAAGATGGAGTCAAAATAGGAGTTGAGCAATCCTGCCTTCTCTCTGTCACCTCTTAACATTTCACCATGTTCACCAAGCAGCGGACCTACTGCTTCCTTGTTCTTTCTCTTGCTTCAGATGTAGCTGAACCCCTCCCCACCCCCTTTTTGTTGTTCTTAGCATCTCTCGCAAGTCTCCGCTCATTCTGAGCTTTAGCCTTCCTGACACTGTCCCTACATGTTTAGGCTACTCGTCTGTATTTCTCCTTGGTGATTTGTCCCTTCTTCCATTTCTTATACATGTCCTTTTTAATTCTCAGCTCATCAGAAAACTTCTTGAGCAGCCACACTGGTTTCTTTAGATGTCTCCCATTTTTCATTCTCATTGGAATGGTTTGTGATTGTGCTTTCAGTATCTCATTTTTCAGAAACTCCCACTCATCTTGGACTCCTTTCTTCTTTGGATTTTCTAGCCATGGGATCTTACCTAGAACTGGACAGGAGCGCTGGGGAGCTCGGGTTCCTCAGTGCTCATGCCAGGAACATTTTGAGTGGAGAGAGCTGCTAGCGGAGTGAGCTGCTGGCAGAGTGAGCTGCTGAGAGTTGTGCTACTGTGAGAGTTCGGCTACAGGGGGAGGAGGCTCTGGACTGTAACAAGTCTAAGGGTACCACACTTTTAGGAAGCTAATAACTCTAATAAAAATAAAATAAACAAATAAAAGGAAGGGGGGGGGGAGTAGCTGTCAGCACAGAGGGCCAGACAATATGGGAGTTCACCTTAGGAGGTAGCCTGGAGGGGTGACTTGGTTGGTGAGAGTTTAGATAAGATCCCCGGATCTTATTTATTTATTTATTTATTTATCCCAACCTTCCCCCTTATTGACTTATTCTCTTAGTTAACTGGATTAAACTGTTGACCCTCTGCAGTTGAATAACCTGTGAAAAGTGCTGTGATAGCTAGCTGGCCCTAAGAGAAGGAAGTAGCATTAAACCTCGGTTAACAGTCCTTAAACTAAAAGGCCTCAGAGTTCAGCGACTCGGGAAGCACAAATTTGGTTAAAGCCTTCCTCCCTTTTAAAAAGGAGATGCAGACAGCACTCCAGCAGTGGGATGGGGAGGTTATCCAGTATTTTGCACAGATTGCAACATGTATGATTATCTTTCTGTTGGTGAGAGGTTGTATGTGTGCACCCAGTGCAAAGTGCTCCTAGCTCTGCGAGAACTACTACTAAAGTTATTTCTAAAGTGCTGCTAGTTGTACACAGCACTGTAACATGTGCAGACTATGGAGGCTAGAGTGGCAAAATTGGAGACGCTGAGGCAGACAGAGATATATATAGAGGTGTCCTTCAAGGACATAGTAGAGCAGTCCCATCTTCACTCTGGCAGCCTCTCTGCAGCTTTGGAGGACCAAGGCCTCCAGGAAGAAGAGCATCAAACTGAAATGGCGGGAAGTGATCCTGTCGCTGGGACCTGCCTTTCAAGCGATGTGTTATCCGATTGCACTGAGAATACATATCCAGGGGGTAGGAATAGGATGGTCATGGTGGCTGGTGATTTGAATGTTAGATATGTAGATAGCTGACTTGCTGGTGGCTGTGAGGACTACATGGTAAATTGTCTGCCTGGTACAATGGTAGCAGAACTCACGTGTCACTTAGACAGAATCCTAGAGAGAGCTGGGAAGGAGCCTGTTGTTGTGGTACATGTGGGTACCAATGACATAGGAGGGAGGTTCTGGAGGCTAAATTTAGGCTTCTAGGTAAGTGACTGAAGTCCAGAACCTCCAGAGTAGCATTCTCAGGAATGCTCCCATTTCCACATGCAGGACCCCAGAGGCAGGCTGAGCTCCAGAGTGAAAGTCTCAATGTGTGGATGAAATGATGGTGCAGGACTTAAGATTCATTAGGAACTGGGGAACCTTTCGGGGAAGGGAGAGCCTATACTGATGGGATGGGCTCCATGTTAACTGGAACGGATCCTGACTGCTGGTGCTGAAAATTAAAAAGGAGAGAGAGCAGTTCTTAAACTAGAATCCAGGGGGGAAGCTGACAGGTGTTGAGAAGCACATAGAGACTGAGGTATCTCCAAAGCATGCTGTTATTTTGGGGGAAATTAGGGTATCCTAATATAGTGGATGGGAAAGAAGCTGAGGGAGCTCAGGTGGAAATCAGTGCAGAATGGACAAATATAAATGATTCCAAAATACCTGAAACAGTTACTTATAATGGGTAGACTAAGAATAAGAATAAAAATAATACATTTATTTATTTTATTTATTTATTAATTCATTCATTCCATTTTTACCCTGCCTTTCCCACAAGGGCTCAGGGTGGCTTACAAAAATATAAAAAGTACAAAACACAGAGTAATTTCAGACATTACAAGATCAGTCAACCACAGTGAACCAGACAACCCTGTGGCGTGGCCGAAGAGCCCTGAACGTCTGATCGGCAGCATCAAAATGTTCACCACAGTCAATCACCCATAGGGGCCAAAGCCAATCATGGTTCTTGAGGTCGGGACGGAACCATCCCCGGAATCGTGGTCAAAGCAATTCCTACCGGGAAACCACCAAAAGTAACGACTGAACTTCAATCACCAGGCAGGTCAAACAAAATGATCTAAACAGTGGCGAAAGCACGCAGCGTCGCTGCCAGACAACGAGCAACACACAGACTGGGAAGGGAGATTTAAAGGGCACACAGCAGCAGGGGAATGCGGTGGGATGGAGCAAGGCAGAAGGGCGAGGAGAGTGGAGGGCGAGCAAGGAAGGGAGGAGGTGTAGGAGGAGCAGTGGCAGACGTGGCAGGCTGCCCCAGAGGGGACAACTGGCCAGGGGATGGAGGCACCCCAGAAATGGGTAAGGAGAGTGAGGGGGGCCTGCACAGTGGCAGAGGGGCACGAGGCGGGAGTGCCCGATGAGAGGGGGGCAGGAAGGCAGGCCGTGGGTCAGGACAGAGGCAGACATAGAGGGTAGGCAAGCGATTGGGATGCCAAGTGGACCATAGGGGGCGTGGCCAGAGGTGGGGGGCCCCAGGAGACAGGGAATGTGGAAAGGGGGTCGGGGTGCATGGAGGCCCGGCCGGGCACAAAACAGGGGGGACAGGTGCTGCTGACCGGGGAAAACTGGCACCCAGTGCCAGCGAGTGGGAAGGATGGTGGGATGGGGCCGGGTCCATGCAAGGGTAACACAACCCCCCACACCCGTTCCCCAACAGGTGCACACATGCCCCGGCACACGGGACTGCCAGGGGATGGGGACAGCAGGGAGCAGCCACAGCAGCAGCAGCCGGAGGACCAAGGCGAGGTACAATGGTGGGGGGGGACCCAATGGGGGTGCACCGAGGGCAGGGATGGGCAGACGAGGGAAGCCCGCCCCAGTACGGCGTGCCCAGTGGCTCGGAGTGGGGGTGGGAGGGGGGATGGGCAAGGCACAGGGGGGCAGACCGCGCCTGCCACAAGCCGGGGGGGCAACAACCACCCCCAGCACCGCTCCGGGACAGGTGGCATGTGACTGAGCCCGACTAACGGTCTCCAATTGGCTCCCCAACAGGGCAACCAGCAGCGCCTCCACCAGCCAAACCCATGCCCCTGGCACAGCGGATGCAGGAGCACAGGGCATGGGTATGGTGCTGGAGGGAGGATCTGTCCGAGGAGATCGTCCGGACCAGCATGGAGCAGGGGGAGCAGATGATCGGTGCCATAGACCACATGGAGGCAGCCATGGACAGGGTCCTGCAGCACGCGGAGGCCAAGGACCAGCAGCTGGTGGCGGAAATGTGCCGAGAATGGAGGCAGGAGCACTGGGAGCACACCAGGCAGATGGAGGCATTGGGGCTGCTACATGCAGTCATCAATCAGCTGGGAGCAGAGCACACGTGCAAGATGGACCGGTCCCTGGACATAGGCACCTCACTGCTGCTGCATGCAGGGACTATGAGCGCCTACATTGAACAAATACGGTTACCCCTTAATACGAACAAATCACCAGGGCCAGATGGTATTCACCCCAGAGTTCTGAAGGAACTCAAATGTGAAATTGCAAACCTACTAGTACCTGTGGGAAGTGTGGAAGCCCCCAGGAGAGCTTGGCTGTTGCAGCAGAAGCTGCAAGGGAGGATTGCCCTCACCTGGGCCTTGTTGTGTCATCCCCCTCCAGGTACCTTTATTAACAGGGCAGTGCACTGAGGGCAGCCTGTGGGAAGTGTGGAAGCCCCCAGGAGAGCTTGGCTATTGCAGCAGAAGCTGCAAGGGAGGATTGCAGCCAAAGCCCCCCCTGCAAGGGATTACACAGGCGAGCCTGGCTCAGAGGAGTTAACTCTGGGTCCAGGGGGCTCGGATCCCGATCTTTTCTGCCTGGACCCTTTCTTTACCCAGAGGGCTTCGTGCTCATCCACCGATAGTGATTTTTCGCCCAATCGATTAGATTTGAAGTGCTGTCATCTACTTAGAAAACAGTGTGCTTTGTTACAGTTGCAAATGAATCAGCTGCTGGACAAACTTGGGGAAGTTACTGTGCTGTTGCAGGGACAACAAGATCAATTACAGAGTATAGTCAGAGATTTCATGGAACTTAAGGTTAACGGTTTGGGGGTGCTATCAGATAGGGGCCCATGTATATCCCCTGTTAAATTGCATGACCTATCACCCCCAAATGGGCCTAGGGCAGTCGGAGGGGAGGGGCCAGCTGCCCATTTACAGACTCAAGTAGAGCTGGATTATAATCCTCCCCCAAACCTCACGAGATTAGTCCCAGTAGTGGGAGCTGTTGCCTTTTGTGTTCAGCCTCTGCCCAACAGGGTATTCCATGGAATTCTAAGTGGGCAATAGCTTCCCACTTGGAACAGATTATGGGATGGATCCCGCTTGGGGCTGTTGGGTCGCTCAAGTTACTATCTTCCTACAGATATGTGCAGCGATTCATAGTGCATTTCAGGATGCCTCATTCCGCTAACAGAGTCCTGTCACAGGCTTATTTGTTATCTACATAGGGGGTACATGTGGGAGAGGTTTTTAAGGACCTGCAAGTCCGACCACTTGTGCCTTATCCATCTAGCACGCAGCTAGGAACCTTGGCAGCCCCTGTCCCTGGCCCAAAGGGAGATGATTTAGAGTTGGGAGGGACTCTGTTGAAACGACCTCCACAGAGTTCCTCTATCCACGCAAGGCTACAGAGTCTTGCTCAGGGGATTGACAGGGGGAGGGGACTGGGGTTCGCCCCAGCCTCCTGGCACCCCGTTACCCACTTATTAACTGGCCTCTTACCCGCTGCCACCACCCCAGAGCTTTTTCTTTATTCAGATTCCGGTCTCATCCCTCTGGGGAGAATGAGACCTCTGCTGAGTCTTTAAACAGTCAGGCTCATGAGCCCATATAAAACAGTTCCCAGTTTCTGCCGCCCAAGCGTACAAAGACGTATTTGCTAACACACACACACACACACACACACAGATCTTTTAGATCAAAAAGAAAGAATACTTTACTGATAACATAAACCCAGCATCACAGGCTACAACCATGTGAGGTAATTTGAATCCCTGAGCAAAAGCAATTGATCAGAACAGTTTAGGCACAATGGCCTTTTTAGAAGCATCTGGCCTAAACTGGTCCCTCAGATCTAACATTCAATTACTCACAGCTTCAGGTGCTCCTTTGCCTTGCAGCAAAGGGGTTCAGTCCTTAGGTTCAGTTTAGTCCAACCAGGCCAGGAGCCATTCCCTTAGCTCCTCAGCAACAGGTGTCCAGAGCAAACAGCAGACAAAATGGAAGAGAGACCTTGAGAGGTGTGGCTTTTCTTTTTAAAAGCCCCCTACCCCTCAACTGTGATTGGTCCTTGGGAGGCCACCTGCCTGTAGCTTCCCCTGGTATTGCGAAATCCTGCCTAGTAGCAACTTGAAGCCAGGGTGTCAGTGAAGGTCAACTGGAAAGTGCAGGGTTGCTCCTGGTAGCTTCTGCCACAGGGTATACTATCTGAAATTTTGGCAGGGGAAAATACGGAGGTGTGTAACCCCTCCCCTAAGGTCTCTCCCCCAGTTATGAGCTTGAGGACAGCCCTGGGGGTGGCCCCTCAACCCGCTCAGTCCCTAGTCTTGGAAAACACTTTACCATTACCTCCAATGTACTGCCGGACAAAGGAGACAGTCCTCACTACTTTTAGTGAGGACTCCTCTCCTGTTGCCATCATCAGCCCTGCAGCAGCAAAGGATGCTGATGAGATTAAAATTGTCCCACGGGTGAAGGGGGGACTGTTGGCATGAAAGGTATGTCATACAAGTGGATTGGATTTGGGATTGATTAGAGTCTGCTCCTGGAATACAGCAGGATGGCGTCATTGATTGACTCAAGAGGAATTTGTCTCATATCTTCAGAATTTCCAATTAATATTTGCCCAAGAAACCTGGGAGACACAGCCTATAGAATTAACCAACTGGCGGGCTTATAGTGTCTTAGCTGATTCTTCACAGCATAGAGGCAGAGCAAGAGAGGGGTTGGTCTGCCTAGTTGCTGGCACACTGAAACTGCAAATTACCCCTTTAAGGGGGAGCCCACACATGGTATAAGGTTTAGTAATCCAGCTGGGCCGAGACTCAATAGTCTTCATTAATGCTTATATTCCCCCTACAAATGCAGGGTCCTTTGATAAGCAGATATGGGACACTTTACAGGCCTTCATGGAGGATGTATTTTTGGCATATCCACAGGCCCATGTAATTCTATTGGGGGATTTAAATGCCAGGCTAGGAGCAGCAGATGAGGAGTTGCTGCCCTATGTGAAGATAGATATACAGCCTAGACACCCATTTCTAAGTACTAGGGTCTCAAAGGACCCGAAGATAAACTCTTCCGGCATCCAGCTGGCTAAGCTCGTTTCATTGTGCATTTTGAATGGCTCAGGGTATCAGGACCAGGAAGGTGAGTTCACTTTCCTTGGCCACCAAGGGTCCAGCACGGTGGATTATGTCATAGCTACCTCAAGTTTGCCTAATAAAATACGGACTTTCAGGGTAGATGCCCCTACTATTAGTGACCACCTCCCACTGGCCTTTACTATCGGCCTGGGATCAGGCAAGCTAGAAAATATTATGGAGGAAGACCAATCCTCTTTAGTGGGAGGTTATAATCCTATAATGAGGTGGTCACCTGCCTTAGCAGAACTAGTCCAAGGGTTTCTCTGGGCAGAGGGGTGTAGGGAACAGAGAGGTGCCCTGCTAACTGCCCTAGATATGTCAGAGGCAGTTACTATTTTTGATGGTTTGGTCATAGATATAACCTGATATTTAAAGGCCTATGGGGCAGCTCATAATAGGAACACCAGCCCAAGGGGAAACCCTAAATGGTTTGATGTTGAATGTAGACAGGCTCGGAAGGCGAATTGCCTTGTCTATAGACAATATTGACAGACTGCCCACTCAGTCATTCCTGAGGAATTTTTTTAGGCTTAAACGGCAGTATGAGATACTTGTTAAGCAAAAGAAACAGATGTATGTGCAACATCGTTGGCAGGAAATTTTGATAGCAGCATGGGCAAATAACTCTAAGGCCTTCTGGAGACTGATGGCTGACCCTGGGGAAGGGAGGGTCTTTGCGAGTTGTTACCCTGTGCCAGCAGGGTCATGGGAAGATCATTTCCGGGAACTATATAAGAACCCAGATACCCAGCATAGTTCAATCCTGCTAGAAGTTATGGACACTCCACGCTGGCCCCCCATTACGGAGGAGGAGGTGGTAATTCATATAACCTCCTTCCAAAATTCTAAGGCTCCAGGAAATGACCTAGTGCCAATAGACTGTATTAAGGCCAATATGGACTGGTGGGTTCTGGTCTTGGCGGCTCTTTTTACTGTAATTAACGAGATGGGAAATGTCCCTAAAGGGTGGGGGACGGCTATAATAGTCCCCATATATAAGAAGGGCCCAAGATTGGAACCTGCTAGCTACAGACCAATTAGCCTGCTTAACACAGTTAGTAAAATATATGGTAAGGTCCTATTAATGAGGCTGACTAGTTGGATCTATGAAAAGAATGTTATCAGGCCGGAACAAGCAGGATTTATGAAAGGTCGCTCTACAATTGTGCAATGTCGCATTCTCCAGCACCTGGTAGAAAAGTATAAGTCACTTAATAAGTGTTTGTTTGTGGCATTTTTGGACTACCGGGCGGCATTTGATACTATAAGTCGATTCCGCCTCTGGCAGAAATTGAGCAGCACTACCATTGACAAAAGATTATTAGCACTTATATATAATCTGCATAAAGGGACAACATTGCAGGTCAGGCTGAACAGAGAAGGACATTTCTCAGGTAAGGTGGATACCCACCGAGGGGTGAGGCAGGGGTGCGTCCTTGCCCCCACCCTTTTCAACTTGTACTTAAATGATTTAGCCCCGCTTCTGGCAACAGCTGAGTTCTTCCCACCTAGGTTGGGGGAGGCACCTCTGTGTTGTCTACTGTATGCAGACAATCTTGCTGTGCTCTCCCAGACTAGGTTGGGTTTACTCCATCAGTTAAGGCGTGTCGCAGCTTACTGCCAGGAAAATAAGTTAGAATTAAATTGTCACAAGTTATGGTCTTCTCCAAGGAAAGGAAGGTATATGGGTGGGAGCTCGATAAACAATCAATCCAACAGGTATCCCAGTTTAAATATCTGGGTATATGCTTCCAGAACACTGGGAGCTGGAAGTCCCATATACAGGCCTGGCAGCTGCAGTAGCCCAGCAGCAGGCCGCGGCCTCTCCCGTGGCCATCCTCCTAGCACCTCCTGGACCCCCGCCGGCAGCGGTAGAGGCTGACGAAGCAGCAGCAGCAGCTGCACCACCTCCCCCGCTGGCACCAGTAAACCCAGTGGCCTGGCAGGAACCCCGGGGGGCCCAAAATAGACACGTTCCAAGGGGATCGCAGGGCCTGTCGGGAATTTCTGGCCCTCTGTGAGCTAACTTTTACCATGCAGCCTACCACTTATGACACCCAAGCTCTCAAGGTGGCGTTTGTGATTGGGAACCTAGGAGGGGTGGCCCTAGAATGGGACACCAATTTACTAACTAGTAAGAGCCCCCTTTTGACAGATTATGAGGGTTTCATTCGAGAATTCCGATTTTTGTTCGACCACCCGCATCGCCGCCGGAATGCTGAAGCTTCCATACTGTCCTTACGACAGGGCCGTATGCCCCTCCTAGAGTATATTACACTATTCCAGCAGCTCACCCTGGAACTACATTGGTTGGATGATGCCCTTCGGGCCCACTTTCGAAAGGGTTTAGCAGACGACTTGAAGGACCAGCTGGCATACGTCGCCCTTCCAGAGATCTGGGTCGGGGTGGCTACCCTGGCCCTACAGATCGATGCCCAGTTGGCAGAAAGATGAAGAGAGCGATGACAGGACAATAAGGGGTTCCCGGTCCGGTCCATGCCCCTCCACAGTTCTGCAACAAGCGGACAACCCCAACCAGAACCCAAGCCCATGCAACTGGGGGCTTCTCGGGGACCCCTTACCATAGAAGAACGGGATCATCGCTGTCGCTCACGGGCATGCTTTTACTGTGGCTAATCGGGCCATTTCATCCATGAATGCCCTGCATTACCACCTTCCCGACGTCAGCAGGGAAATGCCAAGGGTCGGGACGAACAGGGGACTGCCCGACCATAAAAATTGCCCCTTCTCTCATGTCGCCAAACCCCCTACAGCTGCGAGTACCACTTACCTTGTCTCTTGCCCCATGTCGTGCACTGGTGGTATGGGCCCTATTAGACTCTGGAACATCCGCGAAATTTTATAGACGCAACCCTAGTACACGATCATGTTGTGCCAACACGCCCCAAAGAGCGTCCCGAAGCAGTACATACCATCGATGGGTCACCCCTCATCTCGGGTCAAGTTATGCAACAGACTACCCCATTGTCTTGTGCTATAGGACGCCATCAAGAACTCCTCAAATTTTATGTGGTCTGTACCCCTTTGTTTTTGGTCGTGTTGGGCCTGCCGTGGCTGATGCTGCACGAACCCCAAGTTCAATGGGCTAAACGACAGCTGCTCTTCACATCCCCCTATTGCATCCAAAACTGCCTGACTCCCACTCCCACCAGCCCAGCGCCGACAGCCGTGGACTTAGTAACGGGGACATCACCACCACCCCTTCCCCAGGAGTATCAAGAGTTTCAGGAGGTTTTCAGCAAGGCTCGGCTGGCTCAGTTACCCCCACACCGCCCGTATGACTGTCCTTTAGACTTAATCCCAGGAACAGAACCTCCCTTTGGGTGTATCTACGCCTTTTTGAAACCCGAACTCACGGAACTCCGGACCTACCTGGAGGAGGCCCTACGAAACGGGTTTATCCGTCATTCCACCTCTCCGATAGGGGCACCTATTTTTTTTTGTGCCCAAAAAGATGGGGGACTAAGGCCTTACATAGATTATCGGGGCCTGAACAGGGTGATGATCAAGAACCGATATCCACTGCCCTTGATCCCAGAGCTTCTGAATCAGCTCCAAGGAGCTCGGCTCTTCACTAAATTGGATCTCCGGGGGGCCTATAACTTACTACGAGTTCAACAAGGGGACGAATGGAAGACATCCTTCTGTACCCGCTATGGGCATTTTGAATATTTAGTAATGCCCTTTGGGTTGGCAAATGCTCCGTCCGCCTTCCAACACCTCATTAATGACATTTTGCGAGATATTCTGGACACTTTTGTGATAGTGTACTTGGACGCTATCCTAATATTCTCCACTTCCTACGAGCAACATGTATGCCATGTCCGACAAGTTTTACAATGAGTACAACACCACCATCTGTATTACAAGCAAGAAAAATGCACATTCCATCTAACTACCATTGAGTTCTTGGGATTTATGATCAGCCTGGCGGGAATCCAGGTGGACCAGAAGAAGGTCCTGGCCATTCAACAATGCCCCCCCCCCCCAAATCTGTTAAGGCCCTCCAACGATTCCTCGGTAGTATTAACTACTACCATCAATATGTTCCCCGTTATTCAGAAATCACAACCCCATTAACCCAGCTCCTCAAGAAAAATCGCCCATACATTTGGGGATGCGAGCAGGAATACAGTTTTCAGTTTTTGAAGGAGGTCTTCACAAAGGCCCCTCTTCTGCAGCATCCTGATTTCTCCAAGCCCTTTTACGTTGAGGCAGACGCCTCCAGCCTTGCCATTGGTGCGGTCCCGCTTCAACAAACAACCAAAAAGAAAACACTACCATGAGCATAATACTCCCACCAACTCTCCTCCGCTGAAAGGAACTACACCATTCTTGACCAAGAGCTGTTAGCCATCAAGGCCACCTTTGAAACATGGCGACACTATCTAGAAGAGGCGTCCCACCCCGTCACCGTTACTATCAATCACAAGAATCTAACCTTCTTGCAAATTGCCCAAATCACCAACGCCCGACATGCCCGTTGGGCCTTGTTTTTTGGCCTGTTTACATTTACTATTCAATACCGCCCTGGAAAAATGAACCTTCTGGCAGATGCCCTCTCCCGGTACCATGAAGGAAAAGAAACGGAGACGCCCCTACAAGGACCTATTCTGGAAAGACGGGTGTTCACCGCCACTATTCCTTCCCTAGCTCAACTGCGCCAAGCCTCCACGCAGGAACTAACAACTGCCACGGACCCAACTTATACACAGGAAGACGGGCTGATAAAAAAAGATCATTGCGTGGTAGTGCCTCCATCCTGTCAAGTGCAGATATTATGGGCCCACCATGACGCACCTTTAGCGGGAAATCCTGGAATAGCCCAAATGTTGGCCTTCCTTCAACGCCAGTACTGGTGGCCTTCCATGTCAAAAGACGTCCAGCAGTATGTTCAGGCCTGTGCTACTTGCGCTTGTATGAAAGTCCAGAGACAGGCTCCAGTGGGCCTCCTGCAACTTTCCACCATCCCTTCGGGCCCCTGGAGGACGATTGGGCTTGACTTTATAGTGGAGTTGCCCCATTCTCGAGGTTACAACACGATCCTCATTATAGTGGATCACTTTTCAAAATTAGCCCATTTTGTCGCATGTAAAGGGTTCCCAACAGCATACTGCATGGCCCTCTTATTTATACAACATGTCATAAAGTTCCATGGTTGGCCAACGGATATTGTGATCGACCATGGAACACAGTTCGTGTCGCGCTTCTTGACCGCCCTATTTAAAACCCTTCAAATACAACTAAAACCTACCACGGCCTATCATCCACAAGGTAATGGACAAGTGGAACGGGTTAATCAAGATCTTGAACAATACTTTCGATGTTACGTTGTCTACCTTCAAGACGATTGGTATTCCTGGCTGCCCCTGGCAGAGTTTGCGTACAATAACGCACCAAACACCTCCCTGGGGAATTCCCCTTTCTTTGTCACATATGGCTACCACCCTCAAATGACCTTTCCAATCCTTCCCACACCTGCGGTCCCGACAGCAGGAGTCTTAGTGCAACAACTGCAGCAGATCCACTCCCTTTCTAAAACCACATTAGCAAGAGCACAACAACAATATAAAACCTTGTTTTATGGCTCAACCGGTATGACTCAATCGGCAACGTTACCCCTCCAAGAGGCCATCCAAAAAGCTTGACCATAAGTATATTGGACCTTTTCCGATCCTTCAACAGGTTAATGCAGTCACATACACCTTACGGCTGCCTCCGCAATTGCATATCCACCCCACGTTCCATGTGTTTCTCCTAAAGCCAGCAACTGTCCCTGTCGTGCCAGATTCATCAAGCGGTGAGGTGGACATTGACGCAGGGATGACAGGCCCCGACTATGAAGTTCGTGCCATTCTGGATGCAAAGATGTACCGGGGCCGCTTGCGTTACCTTATCGATTGGCAAGGATTCGGCCCCGAGGAGCGTTCCTGGGAGCCAGCGGTGAACCTTGCTGCCCCCCACCTCATCCGTCTTTTCCATCGCTGGCACTCCGACAAACCCCAACCGAGCTTTAAGCAGGGTGTGTGTGTGTCTTTGAGGGGGGGTACTGTCAGCCGCCGCAGCTGCTTCTTGGCCCGGCAACTGTCCCGGGCACAGAGAGGCCCCACCCCCCTTACTGGCAACGAGGCCGAAGCGCCGACTCCGATACAGCCACACCCCTCCGGGGGCTCTGAGGTCGGAGGGAACATAGTGGGTGGCCCCAGAACCTCCCAGGACGTCGTGGGGCCCCACCCCCCGTTGTTCCCGCCCCTCCAGGCACGCACAGGGGGCAGAGCTAGTGTTTTAAATACCGGCGCTGGAAAACAAGCAGCGCTGGTGAACAGAGCAAGAACGCCTGGAGAGACTGGCCCCCTTGAGAGATAAGTGTTGATTTTGTGACTGCCTTGCCTTGAATTGGTTAGCTGTGTTTGTCCTTCCCACTCCCTTGCCTCATCTGGACCTTCGTGTCCTTGTGTGTCTGTAAGCTTCCCAGTGTGTTTGATTGTTTGAGTGTACTCCCTGGCCCCCGTGACTCCTAGTGGTGAGTGGGTGATCGAGGGAGCCTGCGACTCGTGTGGGTGTTGCCCCCCCTGCTCCCTGGGGTCCCTACCTCTCCTTTCCCCCCAGTTTGCAAGGCCCGTAAGACTCTCCCCCCTGAACCTGGTCCCCTTCCCTGTGGAACCTGCACCCCCCTCACAGACTTTCCTTGCCTTCCCCTCCTTGTGCAAGACCCGAGAGAGTGACCCCCCTTGCCTACAGTTCAGCTCTGCACCCTATGATGATAGGGGTCCCTATTCCTGGTGCGTGAGCACACGGACGGACCCACATACTATCCTGACAGGCTTCTTTTCACCGCAGAACGTAAGCAGAGCTTCCTGGTGTGCTAGAGGCGTATGTGGGTGGTGTTCCTTCCCCTTCCTACCCCCTCCTACTGACACAAATTAGTAGGGCGATAGAGGCTTCAAAGGTCCATCCCTGGTGATATAAGGCTATTTAAGAAAACCAAAAAAGTTGCCCCAGGTTTAGCTATCTAGGTACTTAACGGGAAAGTTGTGTCAGTCCTAATGTATGGAGCAGAGCTATGGAGGCCTTTATCCAAATACTCACTGAGCAAGGCCCAGTTTGCCTTCTTCCAAAGGCTCTTGAGGATACCTAGAGGTACACTGGCATCGACGGCCAGATTGGAGGTGGGTCAAGTGGATTGGGACTCAGTGGCCTGGGAGCGAACCATTAAATTCTGGTTCCGGAGCCGCGATGCGGGTCGGAGTGGGGTGGGTTTAGAACGCTATTTGTTTAAGGATTGCTTTAAGGATCCTTGGACATGCAGTGTTGAGCATTATCTGGAGCAATTGGGATTTTCTATGTCTTATATTCAGGGTCAGCCCCCTGGTTGCATGCAAAGGGATGTGATTAGCCGGATCAGAGACATTGCTAGGCAGTGAGATCTTGCTAACATGAATGCAACCCGGCATTTGCTGGATTACCATATGTGGGCTCTGGGTTTTGAGGACCCCTATTTAGCACTGGACATATCATCAAGGGGTAAATATTTATTATTAGGCACATGAGTCAACGCGTTGCCCTCCAGGGTGTATGAAGGGAGATTGGACGGGATGCCTTTTTTGGAAAGACTCTGTCCATTCAACAGTCATTCAGTCGAAACTACACAACACATACTTTTCGAATGCCACCTGTACAACATCTTGAGGAGGAAGTATTTAACATCCTTCCTAGAGAAATATCCAGGTAGAACTGTCAATTGTCTCCTGATGTATGCATTATCTGAGGTTCCATTTTTACAGCGGATAGCCAAATTTCTGATTCAGGCCCAGCAGTCATTTTTGAATTATAAACTAAGTATGGACCCCAGTTCCAAGACATCTATATGACAGGTTGTGGGGTTAACTTTCTTTTATGTTTATTACAGACTTGTTAGTTATTTGGGGGTTTAAAAAATTCTTGTGCGTGGTTTTATGTGGCTATAGCTTATGGCTTATGGCTCAGCTTAATAATAAATAAATAAATAAATAAACCTACTAGTAGTAATTTGTAACCTAGCGTTGGCATTTGACACTGAACCTGAGGACTGGAGAGTGGCAAATGTAACCCCAATATTTACAAAGGGTTCCAGAGGTGATCCTGGAAACTACAGACCCGTAAGCTTGACGTCTGTGCCGGGCAAAATGGTGGAAACTATCATTAAGAACAGAATCACTGGGCGTATTGGTAAACATGGCTTAATGGCAAACAGTCAGCATGGATTTAGCAAAGGGAATTCATGCCTCACTAATCTATTGGAATTCTTTGAGGGCATAAACAAGCATGTGGACAGGGGAGACCCAGCAGATATACTGTAGCTGGATTTCCAGAAAGCTTTTGATAAGGTCCCACATAAATGACTCTTGAGAAAATTAAAAAGCCATGGGATAGGAGGTAGTGTTTTGCTATGAATTGGTAACTGGTTAAAGGATAGGAAGCAAAGAGTGGGACGAAATGGCCAGTTTTCACAATGGAGGAATGTAAAAAGTCGTGTGCCCCAAGGATCTGTACTGGGACCAGTTCTTTTCAATGTATTCATTAATGATCTGGGAAAGGGTGTTAAGAGTGAGGTGATCAAATTTGCAGATGACACCAAATTATTCAGAGTAGTCAGAACACAAGCAGACTGTGAGGAGCTGCAGCAAGATCTTACAATACTGGGTGCCTGGGCATCTAAATGGCAGATGAGATTTAATATGGACAAGTGCAAAGTGATGCACATTGGGAAAAATAATCCAAATTAATGCTGGGTACTAGGGGCGGGAAACCGGTAAAATCCGGTATCCGATAATGCCGGTACCGGACGTACCGGCATTATCGAATTCGGCCCGGTAATCCGGTCCGGGGTACCGGATTTTTTACATTGCAGCCATTTAAAAATGGCTGCAATGTAAAAACTTAAAGCCCCAAATTAAAAAAAAACAACCCCTC